>LBNU01004717.1:60950-76947 GCA_014162995.1 Artemisia annua | reverse complement strand
CAGATCCAGCTATGAATGTTCACCTATACAGATCTATGATTGGTTCTTTGATGTATTTGACAGCTTCTAGGCCTGACATTACATTTGCTGTGATTACTTGTTCAAGGCATCAAGTTACTCCACTTACTTCTCACTTGAATGCAGTCAAAAAGATCTTCAAGTACCTTAAAGGGCAGCCTTTTCTAGGTCTTTGGTACCCAAGAGAGTCCCCTTTCAAGTTGGAAGCTTATAGTGATAGTGACTATGCTGGTGCAAATTTGGATAGAAGATCCACAACTGGTGGTTGCCAATTTCTAGGGAGAAGATTGATTTCTTGGCAATGCAAGAAACAAACCATTGTGGCTACATCATCTACTGAAGCAGAGTATGTTGCTGCTGCCAATTGTTGTGGGCAGGTACTTTGGATACAAAATCAGTTGCTAGATTATGGGTTTAATTCATGAACACCACAATGTTTATTAATAATCAAAGTACCATATGCATTGTTAAAAATCTAGTTTATCACAACAGAACAAAGCATATTGAGATAAGACACCACTTTATAAGAGATGCATATGAAAAACATTTGATAAATGTGGTTAAAATTCACACATATAAAAATGTGGCAGATTTATTGACTAAAGCCTTTGAAGGACCTAGGTTTCAACACTTAGTGGTCCACATTGGGATGGTTAACCCTTGAATGCAATGTTTAAGGGGAGGCATAAGCCTAAGGGGAGGCATATGCCTCAGGGGAGGATTGAATGTTGTTGTAAAATCTTGTATACTTTTAGATTTCTAACACTAACTATCTAATGTGTGTAATAGCATATTAGTTTGTATATTTGGTTTGCTACTTTGTGTTTCTTTTGCAGAATACAGTTATGTGTAGTTGGTGATACTTGCAGATTATGAATTGGCTATTTGGAATAATGAACTGTAAGCTACTGATTGTTACTACTGAAGCAGTGATGGTTTCTGCTGACATTGTTCCTGCTGAAGTGGTCACAATTGCTTCTCACGGTTTCTACTGAAGTGGAACAAATGTGTCATACATCATTTCTACTGAAGTAAACTACAAACAAGTACAACAAATGATAAATTCAAGAGTGATTCATTCATTCAAGAACAGAGTTACAGCTTACAAACAAGTTCAAAAGTAGAGCCTATTCTATTACATATTCAACTACACTATGTATAACTAGTCCATCATCAGTGCCAAGAGTGGTTGATATGTATGTCCAGTACGATGAAGAAGCTGAAGATGAAAATGGAAAGATGGATTGATGAAAACGATGATGAAGATGCTCAAGAACACATCACATTTACAACTGTTCCATCTTTCCCTTCCCTTTGTCATCTCCCTTACCTTCTGAAGCAGGAAGACCAAGAACCACCTCTCTTGATTTTGGAAGTGAAGGGTTAGTCTTCCTAGACCTTGGTTGTGGTCTCTCAGGTGTGGAAGGAGGAAGAAAGGAGGGATCTTCATATTCATCCTCGGAAGATTCATCATCCGAGGTAAAGAGAAAAGGAGAAACTAGGTCTCTATCTGAAGCAGGATAACCTATCCAAGAGTCTGAATCGTCCGTAGAATCAGAATCAGCAGGAATGGGGGCTTGACTTGGTTCCCCCATCTCATGCTTTCTTATGCCTCCTTGTTTTGTATTTAATGGATGTGTACTGGGTCGTTTAATGGGTGGAAAGTAGGCATTCCAACCATCACTAGATGATGAAGATGAGGAAGAGGTTAGATCGATGATCTCTGTTTTGGAAGACATGGTTTAGGATTAAAATTGAGGAATGAGGGTTGATGAATGTTTGGATCTGTTTTATAGGCAAAAGTCTAGGTCAAACAGCGTTTAATGATAGTTAGGTGGGAACAGATAATTAATATCATACTACTGTAGCCCATTCTACGGATTGCATGGTTCCTGCGGAAACCTGTTCCTGCTGATAGGAGTTTCTGCTGATTGTGGTATCTGCTGATAATATTATTCTATCTTTTCAGAGGTATCTACAATATGCATACATGTTTGAATGATTGTCTATGAAAGAAGAATACAGAGTTTTATTCATGTTCAAAGAAAAAGGGAAGATACATTGGTCCTATCATCTAAACAAAACACAATTTAAACCTAATCCATCTTCCTCTTGCCTTTACCCTTGGGGTCTGAAGTGCCTTCACCATCTCTCATGTTCTTCAGTACTTTCTCCACATCTTTGCGCTTTGTATCAGGAGTCCATAGCCTCTTACAAATAAGCCCCAATACTTGGGAACCAGCTACTAATGCTGGTGAGGGATCAGTTGACCCTAGGATTGTAGAACAGACACCAATGACTGACCAATTTGGTGACCTAGATGAGTTCTTTGAGTCATTTGCTACTGAACCTAATACTGAAACACCAATCTTCACTGCACCTCAGACTTCTAGCCCAGCTAGAGAAGTCTTGATTGATACCACCACTACTGGTGATAAGGTTCACATGTCTCCTAACAGGTCCAATGAAGCTCCACAAACCTCTGGTAAACTAGATGGTGCAGCTGAGGACCCCATTTCACTAACCAAGGTTTATGAGTTGTTAAACAGGTATGTTGTACAAGTAGGTGATTTGGAAAGAGAGTTAAAGCAGACCAAAACAAATCTTGGGGGTCAAATAAGTGAACTGACAGAGAGAGTCAAGGTTTTGGAAGCTCAGAAAGAAGAAAAGAGCTGGATGCCATGGCAGCTGAGTTTGATGAGACTGACTGGATGAATATTGGAGCTCAAATTGCTTCCAATGCTTCTCTTACTAGGGATCTAATGGGTGATAATGCTACCACTGATGACATTGTTGCCTTGCTAAGGAAGAAGAAGAAAGAAGAGGATGCAAAGAAAACTAAAGCTAAATTGGCTAAACCTCCTACTCAAGCTGAAATCACTCATAATATGAGAGTGGTGGTGAAAAATATGAGTCCAGCTGTGTTTAATTCTGGATGGAGTAAAGACAAGGTTTGGAACATGCCTCATGAGAAACTAGTAAAAGCTTATAACTACATTATGTCTATAAGCCAGAAGAGTTCTGTTCAGCAGAAACTTGAGGAACCACCTTCTAAAAGGCTGAAGTCTACACATGAGACTACTGCTGAGGCACCCCATTCTACTGAATCTTCTGTTTTACCTGATAAGGGAAAGGCTCCTATGGTTCATACAGGACCAGTTACTAGGCAAAGAACTAAGAAGCAAATTTTGGAAGATCAATTAAGTGAGGAAGCTATTCAGAAGATGCTGGAAGATGATAAGGCTGATCTTGCTAGGGATGCAGAGGCTAGAGCTACAACTGATGTGCCTATGGATGCTGCTCCTTCAGTATCTGTTCCTGCTGAAACACCTTCAGCAGTTCCAGATCCTGCTCAGACATCCTCAGCAGTTCCAGATACTACTGAACAATCTGTTCCTGCAGAAGCACCCAAAGATGTTCCTACTGAAGCATCTACAGATGTTCCTGCTGATCCTTCAGTACCTGCCTCAAATCCAGTTAAATCTGAGCCAGATACTACTGATGCATCTTCTACTGCTACAAGAAGGAAGACTCAGGGTAGAAAGAGGCCTCCTACCAGTTTGGTTACTCCCTTAGATGCTTCAGAATATATTGAGGTTGAGGAAGATGATGGTGAAGATCCTATTACTCGTGTTCCTTTGGTTAGTTGGGAGGTTCAACCAGTTCAATACAAGGATCAGGACATTAATGTTATCCACAGAGCAGATGGGACAGTTAAATATTTCTCTTTTTTGAGTGAAATTTTAACTTTTGTAGATAGACAGGATCTGCTGAAGTTGTATTCTTGGTTACCTCCTATTATAAGAACAAACAACCTACTGGGAGTGGTATGTATTTGAAAGGAGATTTGACTGTGTTGTTTGATTCTAATTATCATCTTAGTAGAGGCTTTGATGTTTGGATGGGACAGTCAAGATGGGAGGTTTCTAATTGGAAATTTTATCCTCTACCCAATGTTCATGTATTGTCTACTGATGCTGGCAAGGTTCTCTACATGTGTGCTGAGATTACCTATCCCATCTCTCTAAGGATTTTGAATCAAATGTTGGAGATGAAGCTGCTAGTTCCTTATGATGTGTGTGGCAATGACATGACTCATGCTGAGCAATTGGTTCAAGCTATAAGGAGCAGTATTCAGTTCAAAATGGGTATGAAAGCATAGCATGGGGTCACCATTGATACTTCTTTGGGGTAACAGTTGTATATTTTTATATTTGTTTGTTAGTATTAAAAAAAAATGTGTTTATTGTACTAACAGTTTGTAGGTTTGTTGTTTAGTAACTCTATTGATGGTTATCAACTCACCTGATGTGACTTGTGTCCATCAAAGAGTTGGCTAGTCCAAAGGGTATAGCTTTGGTAAAGACACATCAAATCTGTTGAAAGCTGTAATGGTTTGCTAAAAATCATAGGGTACTCAACTCACCCATGCTTAATTGCTGAGAGTTGTACTAGTAATCAATTCACCATGGATCTTATTCTCTGAATATCCTAAGAATTGACTAGCCCATAAGTATATGGCTTGTGGTAAAGGCAGTGGGAATCCATATTGGTTATCAATTCACCAAGGGTGTTTCTTTTAAGAATTGGCTAGTCCTGAGCAAACGGCTACAGGTAAAGACAACTCAAATCCGTTTATAGTTGATGATTTACTAAAAATCATACGGTTATCAGTGTACCATGGTTTTCGAACTTAAACATTTGGCTACTCCAGTGGTGATGGCTATTGGTAAAGAGACATCAAATCCATTATTTTCAATGATTCACCTCTCACAGGAGTTAACACACCTGGATGTGATGAGAATAGTATGAAACTACTCTATTTTGATGTATCTAGTGTCATATGTTGCTACAAAGATATGGTGTTTAAAGCTTATTCATCATAGAGATGTTATCTTTTTGATTCTTTGCTGCTGCTGTTTGACGACAATCCTCTTTCATTTTTGTGATTACTGATCTATCAAGGAATCTTGAACTTAACTCTGTCAAATTCAAGATTAGGGGAGGATTGTTGGGAATTCTGCTAAGTGTGAATTCCACTGATGGTTACTGCTGAAGGGAATCTGCTGAAGACCAGATTTTGCTGATGAAGTATTACTGCTGAAGACATAGTTCAGCATGTTTAGTTTCTGCGGACAATGTTTAGCCGCGTATTATGTAATGTAGTTAGGATATGCATGAGTTATATTAGGAAAAGATAATGCATATCATTTAAAGTTTATAGAATATACGTTTCTTGAGAAACGGTTTAGGTTAGGGTTCCTTGTTTATAAAAGGAACACAAGTTTATGTTTTATGTAACGAACGTGTTTACAAGTTATCAATATATAATCCATAGAGGATTAAGCGTTCTTAGTATTTATTGTTTATGCTTGTATTTGTTTTCCGCATTAGAATACAAGCTTTGGAGATTCTCTATTAGAGTGTTTGTGATTACATAGACACTGCTAACGATCAACGAGTGCTACAAGATCTATCAAGGATACATAGATTCAACAATATCAACCCTAGAAAGCTTCAAGGTGTAACCCTAGTGACAAGCAAGATCACTCGTATTATTATAAATAATATAGAAGCTTTGTGTTAAACTTACAACTGTTCTCACTTACATTACATCATACAATTCATATTCTAAGTATTGTTAAGTATATTCCGTGTGCTTAATAATATAACTCAAAGTATCACTCTAACACAAGGTGTGTGTTTAGATCCTACAAGTGGTATCAGAGCTAGGTTTCTGATACTTTGAATTAGAAGATCCAGAAGAACAATTAACTTACAAGGAAGATGGCATTCTCCGACTCAGAGGTACATTCAATTATAAGTTGTGCTAAATCTTGTTCTGCTATAAAAGAGTATGAGAAAATTAAAAAGCAATATGATGATTAGAGGTTAGAGCTAAATCAAACTAGTTATAACCTATCTAATCACAAAAGAGGCATATCATTTTTAGAAGCACAGTTAGAACACTATAGGGCAAATGAGTCTAAGTACAATGATGATATAGCTGTTCTAAAAAGAGATTTAGACTAAAAAATTGCTGTAAATGAGGCCCTTAGAGCAGAGACAGAGAAACTTAAAAAGGCTAATGATAATGTTCAAATAACTGTAGACACACTAGCTTATGCCTCAGATGGAGTTAATAAAATTTGGGAATCTCAAGTGGTTAATAAAGCTAAGTCAGGTGTGGGATACAACTCAGTTCCTCCACCATACAGAGGTGTACCTTCACCTCCTGGAATTGACCTAGCACATACAGGTCTAGAAGAGTTTCAAGAGCCTAAGTTTGAGTATGGGCCAAAAGCTACTGAGAGTCCTAAATTAGAAGAGGTGTTTGAGAGTGCAAGTGATACTTCTCTTGCAAATGAAGTTATGTCTGAAAATAAGAGTAAAATAGAAACCACTGTTCCAAAAGTGGTTAAGGAAGTGGTTAAAGAACCAACTGTTAAACCTAGAAAACAAGTTAAACAATCTAGGTCAACAATTAGATATGCTGAGATGTATAGATCTCAGAACAGGACAAAAAGGCCTAGGGGAAACCAGAGAAACTGGAACAACCTTAAGTCCCAACAGCTAGGTAATAATTTTGTCATGTTTAATAAGGCTTGCTATGTATGTGGAAGTTTTGATCACTTGCAGGCCAGATGTAGTTACCATCAAAGAAATAGGATGGTAAATGGGTATACTAGGGTATCTGGGTATTCAAATGCAAGGGTGAACACAAACAGTTTTTCAAGAAACACTTATCCTAATGTTAACTACAACATAACTCCCAGATCAGTTTTGTTGAATTCAGGCATCAAACCTCTTTATCCTGCTAGGCCAAACAAAACTGTCTACCCCAAACAAACTGTTTCAAGTGCACAATCAAGGTTTTTCAATAATAATAAACAAGCAAAAACAGTTAACAAGCTCTTTTTCAAGAAAACAGCTGGGCAAAACCAAAAATGGAAGCCTAAAGTTCCAACTGGTAAGCCAACAGTTCCCACTGATAGGCCTAAAGTTGAAACTATTAGGCATAAGCAAGCTGTTAAGGGTAATGTGGGAAATGGCATGAAAGCTACAGCATAATGGGTTTGGAGACCAATAACAGGTGACAAAGCATCTATGGTTTTAAAGAAACACACTTATATTGATGCAAGAGAGAGAATCAAGTCAGTAATGGCTTGGGTTTCCAATGTTTAGTTGTCTGTTCTAGTATGTTTTGTTAGTCATGTTCATTATTGTTAAATGGAAAATAGTTTGTCTTGTATTTTCTTGGTTTTGGACTAACAAATGCCGGTTGATAAAGCAAATGATTTGGAACTATCAGATTGCTTGATATGTGAATTGAACTATATGCTGATATAGAGTTTGGAGTGTGAACTAAACACACAACAAATGGTAATTGGTTCACCATGTCTGACCCACACCAAGAACCAACTAGTCCAGAGCAAACGGTTTCTGGTAAAGACTTAACAAATCCGTTTATGGTTGATAGTTTACCAAAAACTATATGGTTATCAGCTCACCATACTTCACTGTTAAGAGTTGGCTAGTCCATAGCAAACGGCTAATGGTAAAGACATCTCAAATCCGTTGATAGCTGATAATTTGCTCAAAATTATAAGTGTTTTTCAAAGGTTATGAGCAGTATTATTTATATCAAAATAATATTTGTATTTCTTGACTGATTGTATAAAAAAAAGGGCTATCACTACTGTCAGTTTTTAAAACTTCACAGGACAGAGATAACATCAATAAGACCTCTATTATGGCAACACCTAATGTGTCTCATCCTTTTTGGATTGGATACAGGTGGTGGAATCCCAAGCCAAATGGAACATATGGGTGGTTCAGAAGTACTATCTAGTTTAACTAGGTAAGAAACTGAATCTTTGCCTAAAGATGCACCTCTCCCAGAAGGTAATACATCTGGAAGTGCTGAAGGCAGTATGATACAAAAGGAATTGATGGAACTTTGTACCATTTTATCTGATTGTGATGATTTTGGAGGTGATTCTCCCAAATAGGGGAGGAAAAATGATGATAAGGTTCAGGGGAGGATTGCTCTCAGGTCAAAGAAACTCAATTTAATGCAGATATGAAAGCTATACTGATGCACAAGTTTCTACTGATAGAATACCAGTTTCTACTGATGGTAGCAATTCAAGGCAAAGGTAAAGGTATCATGATTGAAGCAGAAGAAGAAAGAACCACCAATGTAGGATGGACAGCTGCTCAGTTGAAAGGAAAAGCTAATGAAGAAATAGAAAGGTTGTACTATAATGCATACAGATGAGTTCATCAGTTTGAAAGATGAGAACTGCATGATTGAAAAGATAAGTGTTTAGAAGAATCCCACCCAACATCAAGGAGGAATTTTAATTCAAGAAACTTGTGGATTTGCAAAGGAATCACAAGTTTAGGGGAGGATTGTTGGGAATTAAACTATTAGTACAAACTGCTAGTGTTATAGTTCCCACTGCTGGAAGAATACACTAGCAGTGGAAACATCATTCCCACTGCTGGAAGAATACACTAGCAGTGGAAAGATCATTACCACTGCTAGTATAAAGTTACAACTGCCTATGTGATAATGACAGAAATGAGAAGATAAATATAGAAGAGATTTGGTGTATATCTTATTCTGTTAGAATATACTTATCTTGTAAAGGACTCCTTGTGACTATAAAAGGAGGTCCTAGGTTTAGAGTTTTATATACGAATATTAGTTGTCATTTGTGTATACGTATCAACCCTAGAAAGCTTCAAGGTGTAACCCTAGTGATAAGCAAGATCACTCGTATTATTATCAATAATATTGAAGCTTTGTGTTAAACTTACAACTGTTCTCACTTACATTACATCATACAATTCATATTCTAAGTATTGTTAAGTATATTCCGCGTGCTTAATAATATAACTCAAAGTATCACTCTAACACAAGGTGTGTGTTTAGATCCTACAGTGTGTGTAACCTAGACGTAAGTTATAAACGTCTAGGGTTGGTTAGTGGTTAGTTAGTTAGTTCAGCCTCAAGGTTAAGTCCTTGATCCCTGTTACAAGGTGTGTAACAAGTTCTACCTTGATCAAGTAGAATTGGGGCTGTAGATGATTATATTAGAGATGATAATGAATAAACCTTGTTATCAATAACATATGAAGTTTACTTATTCCGCTGCGTATCAATTCATGTTTGTCTATGTTATTGTTTAACCCTAGTTCTCTAAACGGTCCAAGGAGTTTTTCTAAACTCCACAATTGGTATCAGAGATAGGGGAGCTCGTGATCTAGGGATTCACAAGGTTTATTGTCGATGTAAAGCAGATTTAAAAAAGGTATAATCGTTTTTCTGTTTTTCTGAAGTAATCGTGTAGCCTCACGTAAATTCCCGTACGATTAGTAAATAAATAAACATGAAATACAAGGTCTTGCGTTAAATTAAATGCTATTTTACGAGTGACAAATTTTTTATTTATTTATTATATATGACTTGTTACATAAATCACAACGGTAAATTGTGATTTGTCTTTTGCCTAGGAACGATGCTTGCACACAAACCTAGATAGTCTAATTATCGCGAATATATTTTAAACGTTTATATTTTTATAATATACGTTTCGTTTATTTACCGTATACTATTTATATGTTTCCCGAGCCTATGAAAATTCCCGAGATCGCTCACTAATATTATTGGACCGTAACCCGACCCGTGAAACTTGCTAAGTGGGCCTACGTGACCCATTGGGCCACTTAAACCCAACTGCTAGCCAAACGGACTCCTTTATTTTTCTTTTCTTTTCTTGTTACCGGGCCAGACGAAGCCCACCAACCCAACAGGCTGATAAGCCCAAATGTACCCTTAGTATAATTTGTTTTCTTTCTTTTCTTTCTTGTTTCCAGTCGCGACACACACCCAAACACCCTCGTTATTCCACAAACTTGACACACAACATGGCCATTTTATTTTACCACTCGATCGACTACCTAGCAAGGAATGGAGATTGATAAAAGTTACACCCTCACTCACTTGTTTACTGCCTCAACACAGCCCCAAGTAAACCTCCCAAACCATTTTGCCAAACTANTTAAGGAATGTTAACAACTTCAAGTTAGTTATTAGGGCTAGTTATCACCTAAAAACTGATAATGGATCCCTTTAACTAAGCAATGTAAACGTGTCCCTCGGGTATATGTCTATTAAGAGCCGATCAATTCAAATAAGTGCAACTCACCCCGACATGTGCAAATTTCTTTCTTCCTATAAGCACATGTTAAGGGGGATGATAACGTTCAAAGTTAACATGTTTTTAGAAGCGTTAATAGTGTTTTTATGCATGTTATTTGGTTACTTTTATATGCTTTTGCAACTAAATCGTATCAAAGTATGTTTTTGTAGCATATGTAGCAAAATGTAGGAAAAATGAGGAAAAAGTGAAGAAAATGGAGCACATGCGATTACATGAAGATTCCCAAGTTCAAAGTCCAATTTGTGAATGAATTCATGAGGAGAAACCGAAGTTTGGTCATTTCTAAGTTCCAAGTTCAGAGTTAACTAAGTGTGGATAGTACATGAAGAAATACACAACAAAGAATAAAGACCAAAATCACTCAGAGTTCACCAACCGATCGGTTGGAGTTCAGCCGGATCGGTTGGTGGTAATTACCACCTCCAGCCGATCGGATGCAACTCGCAACCGATTCGGCTGGAGGAACTGCAGAGAAAACTAACTTCTTGTACACGAATCTTGGTCTTTTGTCTCAAAGTTCTAGGCCCTTCTTAGTGTCTTGTTAGCCAAGTTCTAGCATTTATGTTCCTAATTGATTGCTAGGAGTATTTGACAAGCCTAAGGGGACTTCTTACACACACAATTCACACACAATTCATAACAACAATTGAAGGAGACATTTACTCTCATTACTACTCTTAATTATTTTCATCTTCAAGCTCTCAACAAGGCAAATTCGTACAGAAAGGACCAGTAGCATTTGGAGAACCAAGGAAGCAACATTTGGAGGCGAAAATCTCAAGGAACCATCACCAATACTTAGGTTATCAATACCTTGTCATTTGTTATCAATTTCCAAGCATTGTAAGACTTATAACCATGAATTCTAATGTTAAATATTCTGAGTTTGTTTACATATTTGCCATGAGTAGCTAGATACCTTTTTACGCTTGTTTGGATGATGTTTTATACTTAGTGATGTAGTGGTTGTGATAACATGTTTTAATTCAATTTCAAGTCAATCCTAAGAACCAATTGTACCTTAAGTTTCATCGTGACATTTGTTAAGTTAAGGTTAACTAATTAGTAATAATTTCAAGGGTCGAAAGATTAAATATTACTTAATTAGTTATAATCATTTGTCTATGAATGATTGTTTTTCACCCATAATTATTCTTAACTCAACAAAGAAACAAGAAGTATAATTGTAATAAGAAAAGCTTTTATAACATCAAATCGGATTGTTTGTAAACTCTAGTTGGATAATAGCTCCAAATAACGAAAGGCTAGATGTTTATAAGCCATTGTACCCTTTTTGTCTATGAAAAGGAGACCTTTTGTAATGACCATTTCTTAAGAGTATTTGATTTATAATAAGAGTTTATTCTTGTGTTTAAGGGCACCATACCTTATGAACCTTGGATAGATCTTGAATTGATTGGTTTACACTTAAAGCTTGTTTTTATGAACTAAAATCTTGACGAGGGTTTAACTTGTAGAAACAATAGATTAGATCACTATCTAATTATCACAACCAACATGTTCTCGAGAGTTATCACATCACTTGTGTCATCAAAGTAGAAAACTAGTCGAAACAAGCGTAGTTTTTAATTTATTGAATTTATTTATTACTTTATTTGCTCACGTTTAGATAAGTACTTATAGACTAATTTTTGATTCACTCACAAATCCCTGCGAACGATCCCGACTTACCATCATATCTTGCTATAACGGACGAGTACACTTGCTCGTATGTGTTGTTTCTAGATTTGGTAATTCACTTTTATAAATTTAAAACTTGCACTAACAAACACCGCATCATTCTCACCTTCCAAACTCGCTATATAAACCTCCCATGCAAACTCAGTCCCTTTCACAAATACAAACGTACCATTTTAGCAAAATACGTGAAGTCTAAGTGTCGAGTTAGGACAAGAAGTTGGCGAAGTGTACGAGGTGTAGAAGTGATCCAAGAGTACCATTCTTGCTCGTCTTGAACTTTTGGAAGGTCGTGAACCATTCTACATTGATCGTTCGTGCCAAAGTGAACCATACGAACCATTTTACCCCACCCCTAGAGTTGAGGTGAGAACAAGGAGTCCCTTTATTATTTTTTCATTTCGTTAATTTGGTTTTGGCACATTTACTTTTCCTAATTATGTCGTAATATATGAACGTGACCCATACATTTTAATTGACATCCTAATTATTCAACACGTTAACAAATGAGTGACATAAAGCTTCAAACCTAAAACTAATGTTTACGTATAGAACATAACACGTTTACATGTTACTAAACCCATACGTATAAAATGAAAACACTTAGAAATATTCTAAGTGTTGAAACAGTTTCAATTTATGGATTTACTCGAACACTTTGGCCTCGCCATTTATAAATTCGACCCACGACCTATAATTTTTATTGTTCGACCTCTTTAACACCTTTGGTTAACAAATGAATGACATATTTCATTCGACCTAAAGATCACGTTTGAACCTTTTGCCCGACCCCTTTCTTAGCGACCAAGACAGTTTTATAAAAACTAAAACAACATAACGTGGGCTTAACTTAAGCCCATTAAGCTTATTCGATAAGCTGACCCTATAAGCTATTACATAACATTTTTATACTCTAAAAATGAACCCAAGTACAGGCCCAAACCTTTCGAAAGCCCATTCATTTTTGGGCCCTTAACATGTCTCGTTAAGGCCCAATACGTGTAAAAAGTGATTTTTAAAAATAATAAGCAGTTTCTATAAGCTAAATAAGATGTCCTGAGCCTATTTGGAAAATAATAATGATAAGTTTTTAATTTCATAATTTTTTGACTAACTTTGCAAATTATCTTAACCGAAGGACTAAAACTGCCAAAGTTGCAAACTTTGGGTAGAAACTGTCAAAACTATTTTTATGAGTTAGAAACTGTTAATATTGAAACATGGAAGTGAGAAATGTAAATTTTGATGCTTTTGGACTAGAAATGTAATAATATTTAACTTTGGACTAATGGTGTAAAACTTATACCATTAGGGTTAAAAGTGTACTTTGGTAAAAATTGGAGAATTTTTCTATAAATATTATTTTATAAAAATAATATTAATGTTTTATATATAAATACACATATTTAATATAAAACTTTTATAAATTTAAACTTATATAAATACTTTATATAATTCATAACTATAATTAAATTAACGATACAACGATATATTATTTATTTCTTTTAACGATACGTGTATTTCATTTTCTTTATAAGTTACAAACAAGACATATCGACTACAAACTTTGATTTATTAATTATGACTTTACAAGGAAGGAGAGGGGTTTATATACATGGATCATTTTACTTACAATATATAACTTTGTTTTTATACTTGTAGGATACTAGTTAACATCACAAACACGACTAACCTTGTGGTATGGTTCGATCCAAGTAAGAAAAAGAAGAAAGAAATGTAGAGAGAGAAAGTTAGAGAGAGAAAGAGATGAAGCCTTGAGAGAAAACCAAAAAAAAGAAAATAGAATTATGAGAGAAGGCTTACCCTCTCCAAGGATGGAGAGGGGTTTATATACATGGGTTTTGCCACTTGGGCGTGCCACTTGGGCTGCGGATCAGGTATACAGTGGGTAAAGACCCGTCCTTCTTCCGCGAACTAATCTAATTCTAAACTACGTATTACTAACTAATGTAACTACTACGAGCTAAACAATGCTTAATCATATCTGGGGTGACCGAATCTTTCTTATACAAAAATCGTATTCCTAACAATCTCCCCCTAAGAGAGGTCACCCTTTTGTTCTTTATTTTTGAATTCTTGCATTGAGATCTTTGTACATTCTTTTGTAGCTCGTAGTTGTTGATTCTTCATTGATAGTCGACTCAAGATGACTTCCTTGATGTATATGATGATCTTTTGACTTTGTTCTTCGCTCTTCATCCATATAATTAGCTTCAAGTCATCTTTGAGTGTATGTGTCTCTTTGTGATGTTGCGATAGTCTTTGGGATGTCATGCTTACACTTTTCTTGATCATGATTTTCTGCATCAGAGTTGAGGAAGCATAGTCGAAGCCCATTCTTTGATCATGATATCTTGAGTTATGATGTTGAAGTGTAAGCATGAGATGATGAATCTGCATCTTTTCAGCAATCGGCATCAATCATCAACTTCTTTGTCTTTGGTGTGATTATGCCTTTCCAACATGCCCATACATCTTTGTTGAGTAGATCTTCCCGGTTGAACAGTTCAGACGTCTCCTTTTAGATGTTGGTATGAGCATGTGGAACTAGAGTGATGGTGGTGAACATGGTAAGTTTGGTATGTTGAGCTGCATAAAACTTGGTTAGTAATAAACATACCGGCACTTACAAGTTCGGACTTCGAGATCGTCAACAGCATAGTGTGAAGACTTTCTCTAATCCTTACCAAGGTCGTTCCTAATCGGATGCCCCCGAAAGGGCTTACACTGACATACCGAAGTACACCAACGATTAGGTGAGTGAGAATGAAACAAGCTCTTTTAAGAGAACTTGAGTGGCTGGAAGGTTTAGTGCAGTGCGTCACTGGGTCCATGACGTCTTAATCTTCAATACCGATGTTACCTTAGCAACAATCAGTAGCATATGAAGTGAACCCAGTGTCTGCCCTAAGGTTGAATAATTGGAGGGCTATTTCTTTTCACCCTTTCTCATTTCATTTCTTTTTAATTCTTCAACCCCTTCAGTGCTTACCGAGACTTCATTTACTAGAACCTTGTTGGGTTTGTTCCAGTCCTAGCTCAGTCTCAGTCGGCACTCTTCCCTTTCTCACTTTTCTCCTTTTTTCAATCATTCCTAAGGACTTCTAATCTATCTATTGGATTGTCCCTGGGTAGATCCCTCCGGTTCTGGTGGATCATGGGAACATATACCTAACCTAACCATCCTTATAACTCCATGAATTAAATTAAAGTGGTCGGTCTTTTGGTATTTTTCCACATTCGCCATATAACCAAGATCATTGAAAATTCTCTCAAGGTGTTTATGATAATGAAACACATTTTTGTTAACACCTTGAGAGTTTTATCATTTTTCAAATGCTCCCCCTTAACATGAGCTTATAGGAAGAAAGAAATTTGCACATGTCGGGGTGAGTTGCACTTATTTGAATTGATTGGCTCTTAATAGACATATACCCGAGGGACACGTTTACGTTGCTTAGTTAAAGGGATCCATTATCAGTTTTTAGGTGATAACTAGCCCTAATAACTAACTTGAAGTTGTTAACATTCCTTAAAAAAGGAAGTTAGACCCGTCAAAGTATATATCTAAGAAGAGTTTCTCGAAATGGTACTATCTACTTTGACCTGTCCTCTTCGAGACACGTTCACATCACTGGTAATCCAGCTTGAAATTATTACCCGGCCAGGACTAGTCTTTTCGATTCACGATTTTTCATGTTTCGTCAATTCATGAGTCAAATTTTGAGTCATAAGCAATTCACGGTTTCTACTTGAATTTGTAAAAACCCGCGAAGGACTCTTAGCCACTTGCTCCCCCTCAATATGTGCACATTGATTGAATCAATTTTTGAAAAACTTTGGCACATACGGGTGAGCTTGCAAAAGAGATCATTTATTCATCATTTTAAATCACTTGCTCCCCCTCAATATGTGCTATGTTCATACTTCAAAATCTTTTAAAATTTTAGCACATAAGGGAGCGATCTTTTGAGTTCAAAACCTCTTTATAAGTCCAAAAACATCACATTTAATCACTTGCTCCCCCT
>LBNU01004717.1:11759-23624 GCA_014162995.1 Artemisia annua | reverse complement strand
ATATTTTACGAAATGGTCACACAAGTCGGATCAAGTGTGGCTGTTTATTTAAGGCTGGTACATTTAGTCACGTAAAAATGTCACCGTGTGACCGTTCAAAAATGACCATGTGTGACGAAAGGTCATTTTTGGCCTAGTGTATGCTGTTTAAAGTGAAGAAATTTGTATTTTGTGTGACAATTGATCATCCAATGGCCACATGAAGTTTATGTTTGTGTGGCCTTTTGTAATATTTAGTCACACAAACCATGTTTGTTTTGGGTATTTAGTCACATACAATTAAGCAAACAGTGGCCAAAAGCGTTAATAAGTGTGACCATATTTTGTTTAAAGTGAATAAATTTGTATTTTGTGTGACTATTGATCATCCAATGGCCACATTAATTTTATGTTTGTGTGGCCTTTTGTAATATTTAGTCACACAAACCATGTTTGTTTTGGGTATTTAGTCACATACAATTAAGCAAACAGTGGCCAAAAGTGTTAATAAGTGTGACCATATGATATTTAAAGTGCAAACATGTGTGTTTTGTGTGACTAATGTTCATTCAATGGTCACATGAATTTTTAGTTTGTGTGGCATTTTGTAATATTTAGTCACACATCGAATTAAACAAAGAGTGACCAATAATGTTAGTACTGCTAGTACTACGTTAGTACTGCTGGAGCATAGTTACTACTGCTAGTATATATATAAAAAAGAATGTATGTAAATGAAGCAAATATATATACAATTGTATTTCAAATTGAATAAAACTCGAATGTATAAAAATGAACCAAATATATATACAATTGTAATGTCGTATATAATCAAAATCTCAACTACCATAAGTTAAAACCTGTTGACTCTTCGCCGCCTTAGCTTGCTTTTGCAAGGTTTCACTACACCAAATGTTTTCGCTTCGTTGGTACTAATTTTAGTCCAGGATTTTTTTCTGACATCTCGTTGGACAGTTGCTTGACCAGTAGATCTTTTTTTTGCCGCTCGCATCTCTCATTATCAAGTTGAGTTTGATGTAACTCAAGTCTTTCATCAGTTTCTTTTCTGCTTCGAGGAAGATTAAAATACCTCTTATATGTAACTCCACTTCCCACTCCTCTTGCATAACCTCTATTTTCCTTACCAAACACAACTGTCATGGCATCAGTGCCATCATCAACATTCAAGGTTCCTTACTTGATCTTTTCATCAGCTTCTTTCTGCAAAAAAATATATATATATATATATATATGGGAAATGTTGGTATTAAAAGTTAGTACGGCTAGTACACAGTTAATGCTGCTGGTATATAAGCATGATAATAGAATTTGCTGTCAAATTTACAAGTTTATCTACCAATGATCTACTCTCAGCATCTGGAGATTCTCCGTCTTTGTTTTCCCTTCCTTTGATCCACAATACAATACCCATTAGTTTTACATGTGAATAATAAATGTCCATTTCTTCCTCTATCTGCTGACGTAACTCATCCTATAAACAGATGTTACGAACTGTAAGAAACCATGTGACAACTGGAAAATTTGAGAACCTGATTTGAACTACGATTTATAATTAAAAATGAATCGTTAAATTTTATTACAGAAATTATGGGAATTGGTGATTGATTATGTTGAATGTGAACCGTATCGTTGATTATTTATGTGGAATATTTGTCGTTAGACCATTTCTATGGCGTTAAGTTAGGCACTACTTCGATTCTGGCACTAGAAATCCTAATAAAATCGCGAAACGAACAATTAACGGTTACATTTCTTTTAACAACACATTATTAATTCAAATATTTGAGATTTATGATTTATGAACGGTGAAAAGATTTGGATAAACTCGGGAATTGTGGTGACGCATTTTATTTAATCTCGATTGAGTTTCGTCAAAAATAACTAAGAAAACGTTATGCTTTAACTTATAAACGTATTTGTTATCAAATCTTATGGAAAAACTATTTTGGAGTCAATGGCGCGAACTAGAAAACATATTGAATAATCCTAAAATAAGTTTTGAGATCGTAAGAGTGTTTCGGGGAAGTTTAAGAAAATTTCGCATAAGGTCCTTGTGGTGTTATGAACCCTAGTCCCAAGATAAATTGCATAGGTGGTCCTTGTTGTAATAAAACCCTATCCCATCTCTTTCCTTCTCATTTTTCTATCACCAACCCTAATTTCATCTCTCTCTCTCTCTCTCTTGTCTCTTTGGCCGCCGCCACCTGCAAATCAAAACACCACCATCACCGCCGCTTCTATCACCTCACCACCACCTCCACTTTAATCTCCATCTTATCCTCTTCACTTTGATACAACACACGCGCCTTAAAAACGTCTCCACCACCACTTTTACTCACTGCCGCCGTCAAGAACCGCCACCACCACCATTCTTAACCTTCTAAAAATGTAGATCTATTGAAGAAATGGTAAGAAAACGCGTTTGTACGCGTGAGTTGACTCGGTCACGAGTCAAACTCGTGATTTCTTTGTTTTTGGGTTAAATAACGAATGGGTTTGATGCTTTTAATGATTTTGATAAATAAAACATTTTTGAAGTTAACACAACATACACACACACACCAGGATACCAAACACTAAAAAGGATTTGAGAAAGGGTTTTCGGAAAACGAAATAGAATTCAGGATTTTGGAAATTTTCATTTGAGATTTGTTCTAAAGCTATTTGATATTATTAGGTAGTGCCGAGTCAGTAGTCGCCGTTGCCAGATAGTTGATACTTTCATTGGTTCTGTCGATATTTATGCTGTTTGCTGGACTTGAGGTGAGTCATAGCCCCACTTTTACTCTTGAACTTTGTTTTCAATACTTGGGGTGAGAAACGGGCAAAATGTTTTATGTGGACTATTATCGCTTTTGTTATCTCAAAACTTGCTATGCTTATGGAACTAGGATATTGCATCAACCTTAGTCACATAGTGAACCATCGCGTGTGGACTAGTCTTGGTTAGATGAATTACATCAACCCTAGTCACATAGTGAACCATCGCATGTGGACTAGATATGGTTAAATGAAACAGCCATAGTGTGATCACCTATAGGACTTGATATATATATATATAGGTTATTTGTGAGAATTGGCTACCGATAGGCCCTATGGAATGTTGTTATCTATAGGGTGCCCCTATAGGGTTTTGATATGCGGAAGTTATTAGTGAGATTGGTTACCTATAGGCCCTATGAGATTTTGTTGTCTATAGGGTGCCCCTATAGGGCTTTGATATGCGGAAGTTATTCGCAAGGCCTAGCCTAGCTAGCAAGCGTTTTGCGTATATGTCCACTTGATTTGATTATGAATATAAACCTATGATCTCACCAGCGAAAGCTGACTTTTAGCACGTTTTCTCAGGTAATTAAGTAATGATTTGGATGCTTGGATTGGAGGCTTGGCTTGGCAATGCGGTTTAAGGATCTATTTTTCTAAAACTCTGATATGTATTTGCGGACCTACTTTTATTTCTTTTGGGCCTTACTTTGGATGAATTTGGGATGAATGTAAACTTTAAAACCCCGTTTGGTTGTGTTTTTACTCATGTTTACTTTATCTCGTTCTTTTATGACTTGTGTTGGATACCAATCCCCGTAGCACCCCGAAAGCTTGAATAGTCTTCCGCTGTATCAGATTTTGGGGGTGTTACAGATTGGTATCAGAGCCAAGGTTATAGAGAACTAGGTAATAAAAACCTAAACTATAACCGATTTTTATAGAAAGCGATCTTCGACCAACTCCCGCCAGCCCGCCAAGCCGAAGCATCTTATATTATGTTTGAGATATTATGAGATGATGAGATGATGTGATTTATTATATGAGACCCTTGTAGAGGGCGGCTCATGGGGTGATTTATGTAATTGCGATATGATTGATGTGTCTTGGAAATTATAGGAAGTATTGATTATGGTTTGAGTTATGGGTTGGTTTAACGTTAATAAACTAGACCGCAACAGTTATCGGACTCCTTGGGTTGACGAACCCAATAAGGCCGATGAGTGTGTCGGAGGAAATTTATTAGCGTATAACCCACCCTTATGATTCATAAGTTTGTGTGTGATGCCCTGAATATGATAATTATATGCCACCGTTGTCATAGACTGTGTCTCCTCCCTATCCAGTCCTCACTATTCGATTCTAGATCGGTAACATATCCATATGTTTCCGTCATATTCGTTATTTGCTAATTCTGAGATCGGACATTCGTCCTATTGTGCTGAAATGTCATCTAGCGTCGTCTATGAAACCATCTTAAAAACTATTACGCCAAGAGTGTGAATAGTTATGGATTGATCGTTGTGAATTCTAAACCGAAAGGTTATCGGTTGAATTAACCTAGATTCTTTAAATAGCTACCGTCATCATCTAACGCCGCTTCGATTCGCCATTGATGTAATTTGGAAGATCATGTATCGACATTGAATGACCGTGCTTAATTGGAAGTTTTGTTTACGAATTAGTTGTGTTGTTATCGTTATAACCTCGGTGACTATTCATTAGTCTCGCATTGAGCTTGCGGGAACCTCATTCCAAACCCCAATGTGCGATGAATCCAAGCACCTGTTTACTAGGTGGAGCGGGAACCTACAATCGTTGAGTGGGATAGTATTCTTGATATCGTGTTTGAAGTTCATTCCTTTAAAGACGAGGAGCAAAGTTTTTGTGCGATGTTATTCCTATATTCGAATCGTATAGTTCGTTGATTGCCCATGGGGACAGATTAATATCCCCGAAATGAGACTTAGTAGGACCACGCAGACACGACTTGTTGCAGCTATTAGCACAGGACGTCGTGGACAACCTCTAGTCATTATGAACTAAACTACCAACAACCAGGTCTCGCCAAAATGTGCTAAGGTGAGTTGAGCATGCATTGAGCAGTTAAGTGGCCAAATGAGTGACCGAGACACAAAACCGATACGAATCGCCCATCCACCAAAACGATGCCTGTAAGGGAACGTATGAGGAGTTATGAAGTTGTATGTCTATTGGAAGGGCGAGATCGAAGAGGTTGTTGCTCTAGAACGTTGGGTAGAAAAGATTGAAACCATATTTCGAATTGGTAATTGTGAGAAGACGAATATGTCTCGTAAACACTATGGGACGAAATAGTAATCTCTGATCTGGCGATATTAAAGCGACTTATTCGAGGTATTGAGAAGGATTTAAGATGATTACGTGGGGATTGTTGCCTTTGTGGCAAAGTGAGAAAAAGGGGAAATTAAAGTATGGAATTGTGAGGCGAACGGCATTGACATGCCGAATCAGGTCGTTGTTTCCGGGAGCTGTCACTATGGTGACTTGAGATAGCTCATGCTGAACCGCTCATATTGATGGATTGGCCCTGTCTAACGAAGATGATGTGATTACCTCGTGACCAGCTACATTTTGTAGTACTTTGAATATCTAATGGGATGAGATACGACTAAGGAAGTGGTTGACAACAAGATGTAGTGGGAAGACCACTCAAGGAACCGGAAGTCGAGTTCTGGAAGCACGAGATGAGAGGTACTGAGCAACAGACCTACACTCATCGCTTCATGGAGTTATTCTAGTTGTGCCATGATATGGTAAGGAGTAAGGCTTGGTGATGATGACGGTGAGAAAGCGAAAAACAAGAGGAAATGAGAAGATTTCGGTAAGGTAAGAGAAAACCAGAAAGACGATAAGAGGTCGTGGAGGCTTATATTGTCAAAAGCTGGAGGAAATTTGAGACGCACTAAGAATTAACCTAAGTGTGACAATTGTAAGCTTCATCACACTGGTTGGTGTGCTGAGACGTGTCGTAAGAGTTGTAGTTTGGACACTTAGCAGGGACCGTAGATCTAAGACCCATGCATTGGTTCTGACAACCTCCTTGTCGGATCAGACGGCTAGTGTCGCATGTGTTATATGAAGAAAGAAGGAGCACTACATGAAAGTGTGTTGAGAACTGTGGAAGAGTGGAAGTTGCGGAGCCGAGGAAATGGAGGATAACCAAGGATAATCGAGAAGTAAGAAGATACCAAGAGTAAAATGAGACGTCAAGGAACGACTGTCCCGTGTGATGAGACTTATGCGCTGCACTTTCGTTTTAGCTGTCATCCAATGAATTAATCGACGTCACTTTCTTAACTATGCGTCACGAATCAGCTATGTGCGTCATTATCGTCATATCCTTCCATAAACCCACAAAATGTTTACTATCTATTCTCTTGTAACTAAACTTAGCATGACATCATTGGACCTTANCTGTCATCCAATGAATTAATCGACGTCACTTTCTTAACTATGCGTCACGAATCAGCTATGTGCGTCATTATCGTCATATCCTTCCATAAACCCACAAAATGTTTACTATCTATTCTCTTGTAACTAAACTTAGCATGACATCATTGGACCTTAATTATACAAAGACTGGCCACCTATGTATAATTCAGGTAGGAATCATGTTATGCTGGGTGATAGCGTATATAATCACCAACAATATAGTCCGAGGATAGGACCGGTAAATATGTAACCCCGGGTCGTTTCTCCCAACGATGGCTGAAACTTAGTTCGTTGGTTCGTGTTCGTGATTCGTGAGTTGAATCGTGCAGGCTAAGGGAACCCTAAATTTCTACAAATAAAAGCACGTAAAAACAAGTAAACACGGAAAGCACGGAAAAACACGTAAAACACGGAAATGAAAACCTAAGCGTAAAACGGGATCGAATCCTAAATTCCCGAGCTATTCTCGGGAAAAACTAAATCAACTAGGGAAATCCTAAATCCTAAATGTAAATTCTAAATTCCTAAGGGTAGAAAACGTAAATTTAAACTTAACTTTTCTTAAAATACTTTTATTTTACTTTTTATTTATTTGATATTACTTAAAAACTAATTTAAATTACTTAATTAAACTAAAAAGGAAAATAAATTAAGAAAAGTGAAAAATAATTTTGAAAATCCTAAATTACTTTAAACTAAATTTTAAAACTTAAATTATACCCTTTTTATACTTTTTATATACTAAATATTAATTTAAAACTAATTTTAATTATTAATAATTATTAAAAATACTAAATAAAGAAAATAACTTTGAAAAGTGAAATTTATTTTCCTAAGATTACAAATCTACTAAAAACTATTTTAAAACAGAAAACTAATTTTTTTTGGGGTTTTTATTTAATTATTATTAATTAAAAGTAATTAAAAAGTGATTAAAAACTAAAATTAAATAAAATAAATAGTAAATAAGCTTAGAAAAATCTGATTTTTTTAGGATAATTCTAAAATAAGTCTAGGGACCTAGCAAAAATAAGCTAACCTAATTTGGAACCCTAATAAGCTGATTAGAACAAATAAGCAGTTTCTTAATAAGCACTAATTAAGCTAAACTAAAGCAAATGGAACCAAACTAACACAGGACCTATAACTCACCTAATTAAGCACTAAGGAACTTGAAAAGCACAGAAAAAGCACACACAATAAGCAAATAAGCACTTAATACAGTAGCACAGAAACCAGTCACAAGTACCTACTTTAGACCTTATTAATAAGCACTAAATAAGCTGTAATCTAGAACCTAAGGGGGGGCAAAACCTAGTTGACCTACCAGAGACCCTAAAAAACACAAAAGCCCTAATTCTTATAAGCTAATTGAACCTTAATTATAACCTAGAAGTTTGGCCAAAATCTGTTTTGCTGAACTTTTTATTATGGGACAGATTTGTAGATCAAATGTACCCTATCAAAAGTGTTTGGAATTTACTGATTTTGATTATATGTAGAGTCCACCAGCTTATCTAACCCCAGAAACAATTTAAAGCCTAGCTGATAACCTATGATGCACTAAATTTACCTAGGAATCAGGTCTGTGGAACCAATTTTATCCTAACCTTGACTTTTTAGGTTCAAGACCTAAGTTGACTTTAGTGAATTTCAATGGCTTAGATCTGTTCCTAGATTTTTGTTGAAGCTATTTAAGCACTAAAACTGCAAATTCAAGCACACAATGCCCCTAATGATCAGTTATGCAGGATCAGATATGAGCTAATGTAGGAAGTGATTGTGATCTAAGCAATTGTTGACTTTTGTATTAAAGTGACTACTATTATGACTGAACCAACTACTATAAGCCTAATGTGAACTACCTATGCAGAAAGAACAGTGACAAAGCAGCTACAACTCCTAAATTCTACCTGATCCAAACACCCTATAATCTAGCAGTCTCACTATCTATTAGAGTTCTAGGCTAAAAATTCCTAGGCTAATGATCAAACTAATATCCTTCACTGTGATTAAGCCTATTTGAACATTAAAAACTAGCAATGAACAGTTGTCACCACAAAATGCAGTTATAGCTATTAAGGCAGTAAGTTAATGAGATTTAACAGGACACATGTAAAACACAAAATGAACAGGAAACAAGCTTTCAACAACTAAAGTGAACTTGGCTAAACAGGTATGAACTAATTAAACAGTGCTAAACTAGGAGTGTAAGAAATTAAAAGAGAACTTACTTGAAGGGAGCTGCAAAGTGAATTATAAGCTAAGGAGACAAGCTCATAAAAGTTATAGGATAACTTTATGAGCTTATCAGGAGGTATTTAGAGCTTTTAAGAGCTTTTCATCTCTGGCTTTTTGTATATTTATTTTTTTTTTAGCAAACAAACTGAATATATACAAGAAGAAGCTTATAAAAGCTAGTTTAGAGCTTGAAAGAACTTAACTAAACAGTGAAATAAAAGCTTTTTCAATTAAATAAAGGGCTTAAGGAGTTAAAAGCTAAAACTGATTTTTTTAGAAAATAGAAGGCAAACAAACTAAACTTTTATTAAAATGAACAGCAGAATTACAATAAGAGCTTTTAAGAACTTGAAATAAACATAAGCTATCTATTACATAAATCCTACACACACACAACCATGGAGGAGGAGTCCTATTTATAGTATTCCTTAGGTCGGTTATGAATCTTCAAGAAGCTCTCTAGAAGCCTTATCTTCGTCCTCAATCCATATCCCACTGGATTATTCTCGAATTCCTTGGTCCCTTATCTTCTTAATCCTTCCAGCTTGTTCCATCCTTATCTTGTCCACGTTGGTATAGTCTAGAAGGGTTCTGACACTATCTGACATGCTTCTAGACCCAATGATTAGATTATGATGAGGTAATTAGAATGAATTTGACTGTGGTAAAAGTTAGGGTTCGGTGAATAGTGTTTATGGGTTGGGGGAAAATGGAATTGGGGGGCGGGTAAAAGGGTGTTATTATTTTTTTATGTTTTTTTGTGTTGTGTTTTTTTTGGGCCGGGTTTAAGAGTTAGGGGTAGTGGGCTGGTATGGTTAGAGTTTATTGTTGGGTTTATTTGAGGTCCAAGTAGGTTAAGTGTTATAAAGGTTTAAGGACTAATTTTGTAATTCTGAATTTTATAAGGATTAAACTTGCCAACTTTATAAACTTATTCCAAGGGCCTTTTTTGAACATTCTGAATTCTTGAAGGATCAATGTTGTCATATCTCTAATTTATTCTTTGAGGGACCATTTTTGACAGCTTTTTGATCTTCAGGGACCATTTTTGTAAAATCTTCAAAATTCTGCTCAGGGACTCTTCTTGACATCTCAGGGATTTCTAAGGACTTGTTTTGTCAATTTGAGCTCAGATTCTTT
Source organism: Artemisia annua (assembly GCA_014162995.1). Lineage (NCBI taxonomy): Eukaryota > Viridiplantae > Streptophyta > Magnoliopsida > Asterales > Asteraceae > Artemisia > Artemisia annua. The sequence continues at coordinate 14,006 of LBNU01004717.1, read as the reverse complement.
CCCGGCTACAAATTATACTCCTTTCCATTCCCGTGCTCGTTTTTCGCGATTTTGTCTCGGTTTTTGTCGTTTTCTCATATTTTCTTACCTACATGTACAAAAACACAAAAACACAAAAACACATATATTTGGCATTTATTTGCGGGTTTTTGGTCTTTTAGGTCTTAATTTGGTCAAGAAAAGGTATGTGTTTAAGCACATACCACTGGGATGGTTGCTTAAACCTCTACCGAGAATTGAGTTTCTCATCCTATGCCTGAAATCTCGCATTTTGAATTGATTCTATCTCTCTTTTCTATTCTATAAATTTCGACTTAACCGACATCGTACTCCAACTCGAAGAGATACGGTACGCCACCTACTCTGGAGGAACGATTCCTTCGCATAGCGTTCCACGCTACTCTACCTACTCCGTTACCCAAGGATCTTCGCCGATGATTATACGAAACTTTGAGTTGAACCGCTACCGGATAATTTGTGACTTCGTTTACGGATAAGAGGCATGGTTGCTCGTAGCAAGCATTTCAAACGCTACGATGGACTATACTTGGTTCATAATCATATTCTTTGCGATGGATACTAGAGAAGATACCGAAATCGACAAATCGATTGCAGGTAGCAATCAATGCCATTCTACGTGATGTTATCCGATGCGTTAGCAAGTAAGTATACACTTGAGACTAGTCGATTGTTAGTGGGAACGGATGTACACTTGCTTTGAGACGGAAGAACTAATGAAAAGGTTGTACCCATTGCGTTTATACCTCTCTTGGTTAAGACTCAAACTACTTGGACTTAGAATATGGCAATTAGCAAACCGCGGTGAAGAACCGACGCCCTTACAGAAAACTGAACCTCTTTGATCAGTTTCAAAGTTTGAACGACTAGTTGAGGAAGCGACCCGTGATCTGAATACCATCACCAGAAATGACCCAGGAAGGGAAAATATTGAAGGCTGTGTTTACGCTGTTGTGACTTATGAAACCTCTGGTTAGGCCTGTCGGTTAACCAGTACCTCATACGCCCTCATAGTGTATGTGAACCTTAAGTGGTCGAGTCGTGATAGTACCCAATGATAGTAGACTAAACTACTCGAGGAGTAGGGATAAACCCCAAAGGAAGCCTGGGATAACCTTTAAGTCTGCATGAGAAGGGACAACTATAGACTAACTTCTTGGAGAACGAAGTTTAAAAATTTGACCGTTCGACTTCGTAGTCATGTGATTTGTGTTTACCAGGATTATGTTGAAATGTAGTCTGTTAAGAATTGAGTTGTTCGTACCATTCCTACCGGGATAGGAAAAGGGTAACTAAGGAGAAAACGAAGAAAAAGCATTGTGAATTTGGAAGTAAGTGCGGTATAGTACACCTAACCTTGCCGTATCAGAAGGTAACGTAGGTATTATTGCGTATGGTGTTACATCGTATAAAAGATTTGTGAAATGGTTCGGTATGAGTGAAGAAGAAAGTAGCTCACGCCTCTCGTCAATTCGAGAAATGCGAGAAGAGCTACACCACTCCTGAGTTAACACCGGATGAAGTTGTGAATGCACTCAGAATCCGGGGAAAACAACACGTGTAGCACATGAAGTGTATGATATACACTAACCATGTGGTTACGATATGTTTTAAATCAGAAAGAGCGGACCGTTAAGGTAGACTCGCTAGGTAGAACTACCTGGTGAATCTGACTGCAGATTTGCTATTATCTGGGAAAAAGAAGACGTTATTGCCGACAATCTTAGTCGAGCAAGAAGTACGCACATTAAAACCGTCTGATGAACACTGAATTTTAGCTGTAGGTACCTATTCGGTTGTTTTGAGCAATTCCCAAATTGAGCCAAATCATCAAAGACGTTAAATTCTTTTTCTCAACAACTTGATACACAGTCTAATCTCGTGACAGTTCTTGTTTGATGAGTTGCCAGATTAAGCTAAAATCAAGTTGTTGCATAGATTAAGGTTTCGGTGATTTTGCTCGAAGATGGGGAAGGCTTATTCCATCGAAATAGGTTACTCGATAGTGGACTGCGATTAATATGCTGAGTTTCTGGAAATCTCTACAGATGACCTTGGGGACGAGTCGTAATAGGAACGATACATAACCTCCCCAAACCAATGGTCAAAGTAAGAGAAACGCTGTATGTCAAAGATGAAGCTTCGAGCTAATGTTGTAACTTTGAGAAAAGGCTGGGAGAGACATCCGACTCTCCCCAAACTTTCCTAAGTTGATGAAAACAACCTGGC
>LBNU01004717.1:0-10286 GCA_014162995.1 Artemisia annua | reverse complement strand
GAGTCTCAGCAACATTTTGTTGTGATGAGGAAAGTTATTGTTAATGTTAAGTTGTGGTTGTATTGTTAGTGTTGAAGCCGAGAACTAAACCGAGACCACTAGGGTCTCGGAATATTAAGGTTGTTGAACTTGAAGTTGTTGTTGGTTGATGTTGGATTAAGGGTGAAGTTAGGCTTGGATTTGGTTAAAAGAGTATCGAGCCGTAGGATTAATTTTTGCTGAATTGGTTTTTATTGAAGTGATTATACTTGTGAACTTTGTGCCACGTCGGTGTCACTTTGACTCTCTAGTCTTAGTCGACTCCGACAACTGCCGTAACATGGACATATATTTAGGTTAGTGGACTTGGATTTATAAATAAGCCGAGAGGTCATGACTCGGGCTTGTGACCCGAAACATATAAGTAACTCAAATTTATATGATGAATTGAACAACAAAAATATATAAATATGTTTTCATATAAAGAAAATAAATAACAAGTTATATTTACTTGTTAGTTTTTGATGTAAATAAACGTAGACTTAAAAAGGGAAAAATTTGTAATAAATGAGTTTCTAAATGTTTCAAGGGCACGCAAAACTAGGATTTTCCTAAATACTAAACATTGTGTATTTTATTGCGAGTCACGGATATGTGACGTTAATACATCTAGCTTACATAATTAACGAACCTAATGGGAGTTCGTTAAGTATGTCTGAAAGATTTAATAATGGATAATATATCCTACGACCCCTTAGCTGGTGATATAGTTTTGGAGGAATAAGTGAGATGTACGCATGGTGAAGTTTATTGGGGTGACTAGTTCGATAAGCTTCAATAATTCAATTTGATGACTTAAGTAGACTATAAGAACTTGGCACGTGAATTGTTGTAGTTTTATTTGGTGGAATTCTTTGGAAGCGTCAGTTCACATGAGTCTGGTTGAGTCAACACAACACACACACACACCAGGATACCAAACACTAAAAAGGATTTGAGAAAGGGTTTTCGGAAAACGAAATAGAATTCGGGATTTGGGAAATTTTCATTTGAGATTTGTTCTAAAGCTAGTTGATATTATTAGGTACTGCCGAGTCAGTAGTCGCCGTTGCTAGATAGTTGATACTTTCATTGGTTCTGTCGATATTTATGCTGTTTGCTGGACTTGAGGTGAGTCATAGCCCCACTTTTACTCTTGAACTTTGTTTTCAATACTTGGGGTGAGAAACGTGTAAAATGTTTTATGTGGAAAATTCTTACCATTAGGAAAGTCAACATGGTGTCAAAACTTATTCTATTTTTGTATTTTTGAAAAATTTTCTCTTTTTTTTATTTTTTTATTTATTTATTTTTTTTTTTTGAGTTTTTTCGTTTAAAATTTTTCAAATTTTTCGGAAAAACGGGGTTGTGTGAGTAACGGTAAAAATGCAAGGTAAAAATCGAATCGAAAGATTCACCCCCCCAGACTAAAGTGAAACATTGTCCTCAATGTTTCTAAGGTAAGGGTAACCTACGTAAATCTAAGGCCGTTTATTAGGTATGCCAAATAGATAAACGTTAGTCGAAACGAGAAGGATATGAGAAACTTATCGAAGAATGAGACTTGAGTGAAGGAAGAGCAGCATGACGAGCACGAGAGTCTTCATTTTCGGGCAACCTAGACATAAGCACCAAACACAAGAAATGGGAAGAGTGGACCCTTCTCATGGTTATTTATTAGTAAAACGATAAAAGAAAGCGGTAAAAGGATAAGCATGGGGTGCCTCCCACGAAGCGCTTGTTTTTGTTTTCCGAGTCGCCTAGCTTGACTCGGTCCCTAAATTTAGTCATTCGTAGGGAAAGTTTGGAGATCCGGGACTACCTGGGGTGGTATGTCCTCTCCAAAATAATGCTTAAGTCTATGTCCATTTACCTTAAAATTCGGCCCATTTTCTTGAGAAAGCTCGATTGTACCATATGAAAAACTTGGGCTACGGTAAATGGGCCAGACCAACGGGATTTTAATTTTCCAGAAAAAATCTTTAATCTTGAGTTAAAAAGTAATACTCGATCTCCAATATTGAAAACACGGTTTTTAATTTTTGAGTCATGAATTCGTTTAGTCTTTTCTTTATAAATCAAAGAGTTTTCATAGGCTTGATCTCTTAGTTCGTTCAACTCATTCAATTGAATTTTTCTATGATCTCCCGCGGTCTTGAGGTCGAAGTTGCAATGCTTTATTGCCCAGTAGGCTTTATGCTCGAGCTCGATGGGGAGATGGCACGCTTTTCCATACACCAACTTGTAGGGAGTGCAACCAATCGGAGTCTTATAGGCGGTACGAAAAGCCCAAAGTGCATCATCTAATTTGTCGGCCCACGAGTTTCGGTGTTCACCTACGGTTCTCTCTAGTATACGCTTCAGACCTCGATTTGAAACCTCTACTTGTCCGCTAGTTTGTGGATGATAGGCGGTTGAAAGACGATGGGTCACACCATATTTACTCATCACCTTGGCGAATTGTTCATTGCAGAAGTCCGTACCACGATCGCTTATGATTGCACGAGGGGTTCCAAATCTAGCGAATAGACTTTTTAAGAACTTAAAAACGACTCGGGCATCATTTTTGGGGAGCGCTTTAGCTTCGACCCATTTAGAAAGGTAGTAAACGGCCACGAGTATGTATTTATTGCGTTTTGAAGAAGGGAACGGACCCATAAAATCGATACCCCATACGTCAAATATCTCACATACTTGGATAGCATTTTGTGGCATTTTGTCTTTTTGAGAGATCTTTCCTTGACGCTGGCACGAGTCGCAAGATTTGACTAAGTCGTGTGCATCTCGATAAATAGTAGGCCAATAGAAACCGGAGTCAAAGACCTTTTTAGCGGTATAGTTGGCACCATGATGGCCACCGGTTGGTCCGTTATGGCATGCCAAGAGTATGTCGGCGGCTTCTTTGCCATGTACACAACGACGAATGACTTGATCGGCACAGACTCGGAATAAATAGGGGTCGTCCCAAAAATAGTGTTTGACTTCTTTGAAGAACTTTTTCTTTTGTTGTGTCGTCATCCCTTTACGGATAAAATTCCCCGCATGGTAGTTAGCGAAATCGGCAAACCATGGGGTACTAGAGTCGTTAGAAATCATCCCTAGAGATTCGAGGGGAAATGTCTCGGTTATTTCTTTCTTATCAAGATCGTTTTGGTGGGGATTTTCTAAACGAGAGAGATGATCGGCTGCTAGGTTCTCGGCTCCCTTTTTATCCTTAATCTCAACATCGAATTCTTGTAATAGGAGAACCCAGCGGAGTAGACGAGGCTTAGCATCATTTTTAGCAAGTAAATATTTTAGAGCCGAATGGTCGGTGTACACTATGGTTTTGGAAAGAACGAGATAGGACCGGAATTTCTCAAAAGCGTAGACAACGGCTAACATCTCTTTTTCCGTAGTTGTGTAGTGAGATTGAGCATCGGTCATCGTTTTGCTAGCATAGTGTATCGGCTGAAAATGTTTTGTTTTGCGTTGCCCGAGGACTGCTCCTATAGCATAGTCACTAGCGTCACACATGAGTTCGAACGGCAAGTCCCAGTCGGGTGCAACGAGAATTGGAGCCTCGGTTAACTTTTTCTTGAGAATTGTAAAGGCTTCATGACACTCGGGTGAAAAGAAGAACGGAGTTTCTTTCTCGAGAAGACGGGTCAGGGGCCGGGCGATTTTAGAGAAATCTTGGATGAATCGACGGTAGAAACCGGCATGACCTAGAAAGCTACGAATGCCTCTGACGGTGGTGGGAGGAGGGAGTTTAGCAATAACGTCTACTTTTGCTCTGTCGACCTCGATCCCATTTTTAGAAATTTTATGACCTAAAACGATGCCTTCGTTAACCATAAAATGACATTTTTCCCAATTAAGCACGAGGTTAGTATCTTCACAACGTTTAAGCATTTTGTCGAGATTAGAAAGGCACGTAGAAAATGAGTTTCCTTAGACCGAAAAATCGTCCATAAAGACTTCCATGGTTTTCTCAATCATGTCATGAAAGATAGCCATCATGCATCGTTGGAATGTTCCGGGAGCGTTACACAACCCGAAAGGCATGCGGCGATAAGCAAAGGTACCGTACGGACATGTAAAAGTGGTCTTTTCCTGATCGGGGGGATCAATTGGAATTTGGAAGTAACCAAAAAAGCCATCGAGAAAACAATATAATTCATTTCCTGCTAAGCGTTCAGGCATTTGATCCATGAAAGGTAAAGGGAAATGATCTTTACGGGTAGCTTCGTTTAGTTTTCGGTAATCGATACACACTCTCCATCCGGTGACGAGACGTGTGGGGATCAACTCGTTATCGTCATTAGTAACCACTGTCATACCTCCTTTTTTTGGAACACAATGGATCGGGCTAACCCATGAGCTATCGGAAATAGGATATATCATACCGGCATCGAGTAATTTGATAACTTCGTTTTTGATTACATCGTGAATTTTGGGGTTAACTCGTCTTTGTTGTTGAACGGAGGGTATAGCATCGTCTTCGAGAAGAATCTTATGAGTGCAGAAGCGAGGGTTGATACCCTTAATATCCGAAATCTGCCAAGCGATGGCATTTTTATGAGAACGGAGCACATCTAGGAGTTTCGTCTTCTCCTCATCCTTGAGATCTTTAGCGATGATCACGGGAAATTTGTCGGCTTCTAAGAAAGCATATTCAAGATGTGGAGGTAAATCCTTGAGCTCGGGCTCCGGAGGATTTTCACTAGACGGCTCGGTTTTGGTTTCCGTTATTTTCAATTCTTCGGGTGGGAGGGAAAGGGAATTAAGCATATTCTCGATTAGACGTATATCTTCCTCTATATCGACCTCAGAATGATCAATTTCCGGTGAAATTGATTCCGAAGAAAGAAAATCTTCGATCTCTTCCATGATAAAGTCACTTCCTTCGAACGGAGTGAGTGAAGGTGAAGGATCGGAAAGTATTGGTGAAGAATTATCATTAAGGTGAGAATTGTCGATAAGATGAGAAGGGAAAGAATTATCGTTTTGATGAGAAGAGAAAGAATTATTCGTAGAGGGAGTAGAGAGATCAGAAGTGGGATTGCCACTTTTTGCAAAACCGAGAATTTCTTGAGCATACTCTTCCGTTGCAGCGTCGATGATATCGATTCGGTTGACGGACATACAATCGTAGTTGGAAGAGTATCTCGCGGTTTGGTTTAAATCAAAGGTAACGGCTTCATTTCCAACACGGAGGGTAATCTCTTTGTCGTAAACATCTATTAAGGCACGTCCAGTCCGTAGGAAACCTCTCCCGAGAATTAGCGTAACTCGGGGATCGGGATCAAAATCAGCGGGGAAATGGAACTTTCCAACATTGACGAAGATATCCTCGGCTATTCCAAGAGGGCGCGTAACGGATCGATCGGCAAGCTCGAGGGTCATTTGAGTTGGGGTAAGTTCGGGAAGAGAAAGCTTTTTCCATATCGATTTAGGCATAAGGTTGATGCTAGCACCTAAGTCGGCTAGGGCATAACACTCAATCATCCCCGGGAAATTGCACGGTATTAAGAATTTTCCGGGATCTCCGAGTTTTTCGGGTAGCTTCTTAAGGAGAACCGCGGAACATTGCTCGTTTAACGGGGTTTTAGACATTTCGAACAATTTCTCTTTGTTATTAAGCAAACTCTTAAGCATCGAAGCAAATTTAGGCATCAAGAGAACGGCATCCGCGAAACTTATCTCGAAACGAAGGTCTTGAAAGATTTGATTGAACGTTTCAACTTGATGAACATTTTTATCATGGAGCTTTTGTTCGGAAAGTCGAGTCGGATATGGAAGCTTAATCTTAATCGGAGTATTCTTGTCGGCTTCATTTTCGGCTTCATTTTCGGCGGAGTTTTTCTTTTTAGGCTCGGATGATGGGACAACCGGAGGATGGACGTCTTCGGTCATTCCCGAGGGAATTTCCGTGTCCTTTGTCGCCTCGGTGTCATGGACGGTTACTTTAGGAAAAGAAGGTTTAGATTTAGACGATGAAGGATCGGAAGTAGCCGGAGCTGTAGGACCATCATACTTAGTTCCGCTTCGAGTAGTGATCGCCTTTGCATCGCCCCTCGGGTTGGCGATCGTGTTGCTAGGAAGAGTAGGAGGAGTACTCGAACCCGAGGGTCGATCATTTAAAGCCTTTTCTAAATCAGTTAATTTCTTAATCATCATTCTTTGAATATCCTCATTATTTTTATTAATGACTTGTTGATTTTGAAATTGCTTCATAAGCTCATCCATGGGTAACGGAGTAGGCATAGCATTTTGATTGAAATTTTGCCCATGGTGGTTTTGGAAACCTTGATTTGGAAAGTTTTGATTTTGAAACCCTTGATTATAATTTCCAAAATTTCCTTGATTTTGATTCCCATAATTAAAATTCCCCTGATTTTGATTAAAATTCCCTTGATTTTGAAATGCGTTTCCTTGATTGAAATTCCCATGATTGAAATTGTTTTGGTTTTGAAAAGCATTTCCTTGATTTTGATTTTGAAACCGATTTTGATTAAAGTTACCTTGATTTGGATTTGCAAAGGCTCGGTTTTGATTTTGAGTAGGTTGATTATTTCGAGTGAGCATATTCGGATTTGAGTTGTTGAAACCGGGTGGAGCAAGATAATTGTTCGAACGATAGCTGAGAAGGTTTCGGTCTTGAGACGGATAAGCATTATTAGGATTAGCAGCATAAACGTTCTCATGAGAGTAGGCACCGGTGGCCGGACAATCATAGTATGGATGAGGACCACCGCAAGTTTCACAACCTTGATTCACGGCATTGACTTGATGTGAAGATTTCTCTCTAGCAAGCAACTCGACTTGTTTAGTAAGGGATGAGATAGCGCTCAAGACTTCATCATTAGCTTTACTAGAACTCGAGGATGGAGGTTTGCTCCTAGAAGTCCTCACTTTTGCTTTGTTTTCGATGATGTTGAAGGCGTCTTGAGTATTTCTAGCTAATAGATTTCCACCCGCAGCAGAATTGAGAGAGTCTTGATCAGCGGGATTCAAACCGTTATAGAAAGTATCGATCTGATGAAGAGGTGAAAACCCGTGATTAGGACATTTTTCGAGCAAATCTTTAAATCTATCCCAAGCTTCGCTGAATGATTCATCGAAAGCTTGTTGGAATCGAAAAATTTGAGTACGGAGATTTGATGTTTTAGAAGGTGGGTAGAAATGATTGATGAATTTATTAGCTAGATCACCCCATGTGTAGATCGAGTTCGGGGGTTCCTTTTCTAGCCAAGTTCGAGCCGCTCCTTTCAACGAAAAAGGGAATAGTTTCATTTTGACCACATCGTAAGGAACTTGGTTAATCTTTATAGTCTCAGCAATGTCGGTGAAATTCCGAATATGAACGTAAGGATCTTCGTTTTCGAACCCGTGAAAAGAGATATTATTGATGAGATTTAGTAACCCGTGACTAATCTCGAATTGACTTGCTTGAATTTCGGGTAAAACGATGGCTCGTCGAACACCATTAAAAGGCGATTGGAGTTGTTCCTCCATTGGTCGAAGATCATAAGCCGGATTAGGTTCATTCGGAGGAATCACGTTTTGGTTATTTGGTGGAGGAGCATTTGGCTGGGGAACACCCACCGGCGGGTGTTGTGCATTAGTATTATTGTTCATTTCGTCAATTATGGGGAAAGGTGTGTGTGTGTGTGTGTTATGACGGATGATTCTTTCGGGATTCGAAAGAGGCGAAAGCAAGTCGTTTGACGAAGAACGAGTATTCATACAATGAAAGGAAAACAAAAGAAAAAGAAAACGAAAATTAACTTTGAGGTTAAGAATATTTTTTTGGGTTTTTTAAGTATTTTATGTTTCTAAACGAAAACAAAAAACAAGTTATTAATCTTATTTAATCTTTGGTAATCACTAAATTAAACATTCCTCTTTTCTTTTGAGCTTACGCGCGGCGAGGCGGGAGAACGAGGTGTACGGGGTACTCAAGTGTACAGTGTACTTAAAAACCTGCTCTCTTCAGTCTGCAATTTAATGTCAAAACTTCCGTATTCCTTGTTTATTCGGTTGTAAAACTCAAAATAATCGGAAAAACAAGTAACCTTGCGATTTCTTTTGTTCGTTATTTAGGCACGGTTTACAACACTCCCGTAGAAGTGAGGTCCCTTTTTAAAGTGTATTATGCTAAAACACTTTCTACAAGTGTTCGATAACTAACTACTTATTATTATACGAAAATAGTAACTTCCGGAGAAGGATCTTCAAATCAAAAATCAACGAAAAAGTATCGACGGACACGTTTAGCCTTCCCCGGCAGCGGCGCCAAAAATTGATAGCGTATATAATACACAACAATATAGTCCGAGGATAGCACCGGTAAATATGTATCCCCGGGTCGTTTCTCCCAACGAAGGCTGAAACTTGGTTCGTTGGTTCGTGTTCGTGATTCGTGAGTTGAATCGTGCAGGCTAAGGGAACCCTAAATTTCTACAAATAAAAGCACGTAAAAACAAGTAAACACGGAAAGCACGGAAATGAAAACCTAAGCGTAAAACGGGATCGAATCCTAAATTCCCGAGCTATTCTCGGGAAAAACCAAATCAACTAGGGAAATCCTAAATCCTAAATGTAAATTCTAAATTCCTAAGGGTAGAAAACGTAAATTTAAACTTAACTTTTCTTAAAATACTTTTATTTTACTTTTTATTTATTTAATATTACTTAAAAACTAATTTAAATTACTTAATTAAACTAAAAAGGAAAATAAATTAAGAAAAGTGAAAAATAATTTTGAAAATCCTAAATTACTTTAAACTAAATTTTAAAACTTAAATTATACCCTTTTTTATACTTTTTATATACTAAATATTAATTAAAAACTAATTTTAATTATTAATAATTATTAAAAATACTAAATAAAGAAAATAACTTTGAAAAGTGAAATTTATTTTCCTAAGATTACAAATCTACTAAAAACTATTTTAAAACAGAAAACTAATTTTTTTTGGGGTTTTTATTTAATTATTATTAATTAAAAGTAATTAAAAAGTGATTAAAAACTAAAATTAAATAAAATAAATAGTAAATAAGCTTAGAAAAATCTGATTTTTTTAGGATAATTCTAAAATAAGTCTAGGGACCTAGGAAAAATAAGCTAACCTAATTTGGAACCCTAATAAGCTGATTAGAACAAATAAGCAGTTTCTTAATAAGCACTAATTAAGCTAAACTAAAGCAAATGGAACCAAACTAACACAGGACCTATAACTCACCTAATTAAGCACTAAGGAACTTGAAAAGCACAGAAAAAGCACACACAATAAGCAAATAAGCACTTAATACAGTAGCACAGAAACCAGTCACAAGTACCTACTTTAGACCTTATTAATAAGCACTAAATAAGCTGTAATCTAGAACCTAAGGAGGGGCAAAACCTAGTTGACCTACCAGAGACCCTAAAAAAAATTTGAACCTTAATTATAACCTAGAAGTTTGGCCAAAATCTGTTTTGCTGAACTTTTTATTATGGGACAGATTTGTAGATCAAAATTATCCTATCAAAAGTGTTTGGAATTTACTGATTTTGATTATATGTAGAGTCCACCAGCTTATCTAACCCCAGAAACAATTTAAAGCCTAGCTGATAACCTATGATGCACTAAATTTACCTAGGAATCAGGTCTGTGGAACCAATTTTATCCTAACCTTGACTTTTTAGGTTCAAGACCTAAGTTGACTTTAGTGAATTTCAATGGCTTAGATCTGTTCCTAGATGTTTGTTGAAGCTATTTAAGCACTAAAACTGCAAATTCAAGCACACAATGCCCCTAATGATCAGTTATGCAGGATCAGATATGAGCTAATGTAGGAAGTGATTGTGATCTAAGCAATTGTTGACTTTTGTATTAAAGTGACTACTATTATGACTGAACCAACTACTATAAGCCTAATGTGAACTACCTATGCAGAAAGAACAGTGACAAAGCAGCTACAACTCCTAAATTCTACCTGATCCAAACACCCTATAATCTAGCAGTCTCACTATCTATTAGATTTCTAGGCTAAAAATTCCTAGGCTAATGATCAAACTAATATCCTTCACTGTGATTAAGTCTATTTGAACATTAAAAACTAGCAATGAACAGTTGTCACCACAAAATGCAGTTATAGCTATTAAGGCAGTAAGTTAATGAGATTTAACAGGACACATGTAGAACACAAAATGAACAGGAAACAAGCTTTCAACAACTAAAGTGAACTTGGCTAAACAGGTATGAACTAATTAAACAGTGCTAAACTAGGAGTGCAAG
>LBNU01004716.1:138575-159802 GCA_014162995.1 Artemisia annua | reverse complement strand
TACCAATCCTTGGCCTTTTCATAAAGGGTAAAAGGGAAGAATCGTAATCGGGAGGTATCTCTAGTGGCTCCGTCCGTATAGAGGGTGTCTACTATTTTCAGGAAGTCCTTGATGTGTTGGATTGGATCTTCAGTTTTCAATCCGTAAAATTTGCATACATTTTGGACGAGCCAAATATCCATTGCACGCAAGACCTCATCCGTGCGTTCATTTGGAAAAACAAACGCATTGGAGAAACCACGAGGCGTGGGGGATGAGTAGTCTTTGAGGGTTTTAGGAACAAGATTCTCGGGAACCACCTCATCCTGAGTAGAATGACGACTAGGGGGCGTCGAATAAGGGTTTGATTCTTCCTCAGAGAGGGGATCATCGAAGGCAATGGCAATGCCGGATGGTTCGGGTGATGTAAAGAGTCGTCTTATCCTCCGCATTTCCCTGTCAGGTTCTGCGTAGGGTGAGACAAGGTCTCTTAGTGAGCTGCGGCTTCTAGTGATCCTAAGGGTGGAGGGATCTTCGTTTACCATGATGGCGGATGGTAAAGATTACGAACAAAAAAACGAAGAAAAAGATAGACTAAAGAAAATCCTAGAAAATAAAATAAAAATCTCGCTAGAAAGGAATCTAGTGAGTAGACCTAAAGAAATAAAAATTGTACCTAAACAATAACTATTCCCCGGCAGCGGCGCCAAAAACTTGATGCGTGGTTTTGTAACCTTACAACAGGTTTTACCTCTCGAGGGATCTCAAGAGGCTTACAACCCTACCAGGTAGTGTACCTGACCGATGTAGTATAGGATAGTGGTAAGTACGGGGGATTGATCGTTCTCTCACAGGGAATAGTGTTCGTTAGGATAGAAAAGCTACTCTAATAGGTCTAAGGGTGGAAGGAAGATTCTTTTTGTATTTTTATATTTTTTTGAAAGCAATTAAAATCTCGGTTTTTAGAGGAAGGGCGGAATTAGTTGCTAGTCAACTAACCCAAGTTTACTACTTATGCAAATTAAAATAAAATAAATATCTAAACTATTGTGGTTGTGAAAACAATATGGAGAAAATTGTGTTTACTTAGATTTCATTACTCCCTAACTATCTTTTACCGGTTAATTGATATGTGTGTTACTTGTGTGGATGAAGGGTGTATTCCTAATAACTCATGGAGTGGCATACATATCTCTCCAATTCTATGAGCTCTTATCTCGCCCTATGCCATGCACGGCACAACCATAGGGGTTGTAAACAGTGGCTCATGCGTTAAATACTACCTTAATAGCCTAGTATGCCTTGGCTACATGTTTCCCAAGACGTTCAAGCACGTTACCATAAAGGAGGTTGGCCAGTTTTCTTGAGCCTAACATTGATGGAACAATCATCCCAACAAACAACAACACACACCAATCAACCAATAATTAATAGTTAGGTTTCATTAGATCTAAGCAAACACTAGAGAATTTAGCTACACATGTTAATTAAAAGACAAGCAAAAGAGATAATCAACCAACACATAGACATATTGATTGAATTAAAGTGAAGACTTATCTTTAATTAAGCATGAGGGTTCCAAGGGTTGGAAACCCTAAAAAGTACAGAAAATTCGTCTTTAGGGTTTGCCCTAAAAGTTCTCCACAAAGTTCCACACTAATGAATGAAAATTAGAAAACTATATATAGATTTTACACTCTGACGGCGTCAGGTTATAAGGGCTGACGCCGTCAGCTCGCCGCCATTAGGTTTCTCGGATGGCCTAGATCCACTTCTGACGCCGTCACCTTATAAAACCTTCTGGGCCGTCACTCTTTAACTTTACTCCTGACGGTCTATATTTCCTAACACCTGACGGCGTCAGGTGTTAAATCCCAAATTTCTTCTGGCCCGTCATTTGAAAATTGGATTCCACTCTTTTGTCAAGACTTTCTGACGGCGTCACCTTGTGACTTCTGACGCCGTCATGTTGTAAATCTTCATCTTTTGAGACTTTGTCGTTTTCTTCACTTTTATGCTCCAAAAACGTCCGAATATGCATGTTTTCCAGAATTCTTCTCAAAAGTACCTAAAATGACAAAAGGAACGATTTAGGCAATATTTGATCACATTTATACGAATTAGGGATTAAATGACCCCCTAAAAGCGTAACACTTTTCGTCTCATCAACAATCATAATCTTTATATATTTAATGTGTTTAGGATAGAATATTCAATCACAGTTAATTGCTTAAATATGATTAATAATCTTGTCATAAGACATGCATTAAATACGTGTACAATATTGTCCATATGATTTCTATCCAAAGATTTAAACCACAAGGGTTACCTTATCTTTTAAGAAACTCATCTTAATTTTCTAGTCTAACTATTAAGATAAACCAAGTTTCAAAATTGATTATCTTTATGGACAGCATCTTAATCATTCATAGCATGTGTACTTTACCCAATTCAATGTTTGGTAATGTATCATAATGATTATCAGGTTTACAATAATCTTGTAACTAATAGCCCTCAGCATATTAATCAAATATCTGAGATATCATTGCTAATCTATGAATGAGAATTCCATCATCTTGAGGTTTAACATTTTCATGTCTAGCCTCATAATGATATTCACTAGTTTATTTTAGAAGATTATGTATCTTGTAATTTTATCCTTTAAAGATCAAAACTCTCACTTGCTTTTAGTAATTTAAAGACTATCTATAAATACTTAGCAAATAAAGTAACAATACAATGTTCTCTTTTGGGACATTACAAAACACAATGACAGTTAATGACATTTATTTGTTAATAACCTACTCATAAGTAGTTTAACAAATTCATAACTTCATTTTAAGACTTAATGTGATTCATCACATTTCATCATATGATGGTGTCTTATTAATCTTCTAGGTTGGAGTATTATTGAGTATATTCAATCCATACTCAATTTTCTAACCTTGATAACTTTTGGAAGAAAAAGAAGTCATAGTTATCTTTAATCAAACAATATAACAATAGTTTGATTTTCCTAACTGAACATACCATAAACATTTTGTATTTCTTTAGGATTAATATTGTAAGACAATCTAACAATATTTAAGATAAACATATTCCTTTTGGCTTATCTATTTACCAACTAAGTCATTTTAATGGTATAATAGTATTTTCAAGCCAATTACAAGCTTTATAACTCAAGTATTTTTGACAAAGTCAACTTCATGTCCATGTCTCTACTAGAAAACATAAACTGTTATAATCCCACTATACGTTCTAAGTCATTTACCAATTTAATGACTTCATGTATATGCAGTGTTCTAAAAGGCGCGCCAAGGCGCCGCCAAGGCGTCGCCAAGGCGCGAGGCGTGGCCTCGGCGCCACGAAATGGACCAAGGCGTGAGGTCTAGGCGTCGTGTGAAAAGGCGTGGAATAAGGCGCGAAAAGGCGTGCCAAGGCGCGCCTTATCGTATGGCGTGGCGCCATTTTTAGAAGGGGGTGATGTGGGCTTAAATTTTGGGCCTAGTAATTTCTAAACATAGTTCAAAATTTTACTTTATTTCTTATGCATATCACTTTTTGTAAGCTCACCTTTTGTAAACTCCATGGCTTAAATACTTTTTGTAAAAATATACATGGGTTTAAATATTTTTTCGCCGCCTTAGTCACGCCGCAAAAAACGCCATGGCTTCGCCATGGCGCGTAAGGCTTGAGGCGTGGCCTTGCCGCCACGCCACGCCTCACGCCATTTATAACATTGTGTATATGTCTTAATTAAAAAACATAACAAGATAACGTCTTACTTTATTATAAGTCTTGTAACAATTAAACGACTTTATGTTTATATCTCTACAATGAAACATAAACATGTTTAACTAAAGTAATTATTAACACCATCTCTTGGTTTCAATAGTATTTCCAAGTTAATTTATTACTTCACAATAATGTAACACAACACTATTTCTTCATTTATTTATGTCATTCCAAGAATACATAAATATTCAGATTGAAGTAGCATTATATTACTTTATTAATTTATGTCATTCCAAGAATTCATAAATATACAAATTAAAGTAGTCTTGATATCATATTGACACATGTTCTAATAGGTATCTAATTTAGAAACTGCAAATTAACAAAATTCCATTACATCAGTTGATCTGCTAGTAATGGAAGTATAAATTTACCTTTCTATTGTAATCTAGCCAAGCTCTCACATGACGTAAATTATAACTTCAAGTGTTTCTTAAATTAGATGTGCGTAAGCACTATTATAACGTTAGTCTCTTACCTTGCAGTAAAGAGAATCCTTTCAAATCATATCTTTATGAGTTGTTTCTTGCACGCAATTAAATATTACATTTCTCCCACTTGTGCATGGAACAACCTCATATAGTTGATAAACAACACGCCATGCGTTTGTTTATGTGATCAATATGATTGTGTCATAGATTTCAGCATAACAAGTAGATATAGAACAACAATGTCTAGTAAGGAAACGTACAAGACTAACCTTAAAAGTATGAGTGTCTACTTTTGGAAAGTAATTATCTTTAGCTACCAAGATGTCAAAGCTTGTAACTCCCACTGAATTAAAGATCATTACAATAATTTCTTACTCAGTAATAACTACACAATACTCCCACTGAATTTGACAACATTGTAAGTGTTTCATATCCAGTGAAAAAAATAGTGTGCTTTTAACTTTCCAACACCTTTGAATGTCCATACGTAACAATTACTTATGCATTAATTAGTACATTCTACTACGTTAATGATGGAATAACCATCAATGCTATTAATTTGAAAATTTGGACATGCAATTTCTTAACAATTCTAGGGGCGAACCTCACATATTTGGGGGAAAATTTTTGAGTGGTACGGTTTTTTGTGCTAGTCATACAATTCCCTATCCATGAGACGCTTATTATTCCTAAAGTTTCACTCCTAAATGTTGTAAAAAAATTTAAATTTGCGTTAAAATTGCCCTAACAGATATTTCTCTCAGTTTTATTATACAAATACCATTGAACAAAACAAAAATCAAGCTTAATTGCATTTTCTAAGGTGCCTTCATTTACCCCCTTACACTTAAACCGAACATTGTCCCCAATGTTCACATAAAAGATGTAAAAGTAGAAAAAGAAAGAATGAAACAAATACTCCCCTGATTCTTGACGTGGATCGTGTGGTAACATGATTAGATCTTCTTCCAAGATGATGTAAAAAGCTCCAAGCTCAAGGCGACTCCAAAATCTTGATGTCATGAACTTGATTCCATGTTCACCTTCTTGTCCAAAATAACCTGTTAAACCTGAAATCTAGGCAAACCTCGCGTAAAATCGACGGCAAAATCTATATAAGGATATAATGCTTGTGGAATGAAAATTTTGCATATTCCTGTAATTAAAGATGCAATAATTTTTATAATCCGGCAGAAAAACTAAATTTTAAAAATGTTTTTTGGAATCAAAGGCTGATGCCGTCAGAATTGATCTGACAGAATTCTTATGTTTAGTTTCCGGAAAATTTCTGGAAAAAACAATTACCTTAATTCTTGGAATCCTGCAAAACTTCATTATGACTCGATACAAGCATTTGACTCAAACAAATACTAATATGTATGTTTATTTTAGTTACAATTCATGTTCCAATTCGTTCTTATAAACAAATTTAGATTTCCCTTACACTTATCTTTTGCAAAATACCTTTATATGTAGTTAAGACGAAGTTAAAAACAAAATAAAGCATTTTCACAATTTTAATTTGAAACATGAATCAATAACAATAAAAATAAAACATACATACGGAAACAAATAAAATTCAAATAAACACACATAAACAAATAAAGCTTGGGTTGCCTCCCAAGAAGCGCTTTTCTTTATTAACGAGTCTTGTAGCTAGACTCAAAGTCACACTCACCTAGTGACACTAATGCTTACGTATCCAAGTGTGAGCCACTGATGAGACGAAAAATGTTACGTTTTTAGAGGTCTGTTTGAGTCCTAATTCGTATATTATTGGATCGGATTTCACCCAAAGTCGTTTCTTTTCTCATTTTAGGTACTTTTGAGGAGAAAATCACAAAAGAAGCATTTTTGGGCGTTTTTGGAGTGAAAAAGTGCGGAAAACAACAAAATATCAAAAGACCCTAAAGTGCACAGAAGGTGACGGCGTCACAAACTTCAACGTGACGACGTCAGGAACAAATGAAGTGAAGAAATTGGAAGTTACTCATGACGGGCCAGAGAGTTTTTGGCCTGGTTTGGTGACGGCGTCAGGGAAGGCCGTCAGATCTGGAATGTGGCGGCGTGATGACGTCAAGAAGGCCATCACAAAACCCTAATCGTCGGCGTGACGGCGTCACACCTTGGGCTGATGCCGCCAACCCGTATTTTCTATATATATAGGACGAATTTTATTGTTTTAAGGAGAGGAACTTGGTGGAGAACTTAAGGGTTAAACCCTAGCTCGTGTATTACAGACCTTAGAGGGTACTTTTACCCCTCTAACTTGCATGTTTAATCTAAGATAAGTCTTCATTCAATCCATACAATATGTCTATGTGTTGTATGATCTATGTTTGTGCTTTTCTTTCCTTCAACATGCTAGGCTAAATTAACTTGTGTTTGCTTAGATCTAATGAAACCTAACTATTAATTATCATGTGATGTGTATGTTGTGATTGTGATTTGGGTGAATGTTTCATCTACGTTAGACTTAAGAAAACTGGCTAACTTCCTATATGGTAACAAGCTTGAACGTCTTAGGAAACGTGAATCGTATGTGCGTTAATCGATTTTAAGGTAGTATTTCATGCGTAGGTTGCTATCGGTGAGCTTATGATAGGATACTTGACGTATCGTCATAGAGTGAGGTAGGAGCTTATAGAGTTAGGGAATTGAACGCACTCCCTACGACTTGTTAAAAATACACCCGTCATCCACGCAAACTCAACATACTAATTACATGGTAAAAGATAGTTAGGGAGTAATGAAATCTAAGTAAACACTACTTTCCCCACCATTGTTTTCTCAAATTTAAATTAATTGCGTAAGTAGATAACTTGGGTTAGTTGACTAGCAACTAATTCCGCCCACTCCTTCAAAAACGAGATTTTACTGCTTTCTAAAAAACATAAAAATACAAAAATAATCATCCTCCACCCTTACTTAATTAGAGTAGTCTTTAACCTAACGAACACTATTCCCTGTGAGAGAACGATCAATCCCCCGGTACTTGCCACTACACTATACTACATCGGTCAGGTACACTGCCTGGTGGGGATTGTGAGCCTCTTGAGATCCCTTGAGAGGTAAAACAAAGTGCGTAAGCAATCCCTACGCATCAGCCACCTAATTGTTGCTTCATCTTTCTTATAGTCATCACTTAGCTCTAAACATCCGCGATAGTACCTCTCGTTCTTTTCATGAGGATATTTGAGCCATTTTCTTACATCGTTTTCACTTAATATGCTATGAGGGGGAAGCCTATTGCAACTCTCCGTGGAGAAGTCCTTAAACCTAGGGTGCCCACGGGGCATTTGGTAAATGAAATCCTCATCCCTGTTTGAGAATGTGATCAACCCTTCAATCAATTTCTCGTCCAACTTAGTTAGCCTTTTAAAGGGTTTCCCAACACAACTTGGGTAAAGCTGCTATCAACAAATTCTTCTAGATCTTCCATAATCATAAAGTCTACTTGATAGGTAAAGCTTCCCACAAACACATGGAATGTCTTAGCCCTATCAACAATATTATCTCCTTGATATTCTAACTCATTTACCATGATTTTATTGTATTCAACACGTGAAATTATGTTCATTGGCAAAGATGGGTTGAGGTAGGCGTCAAAGCTTCTAAATCCAATCTTACAAGGAAATTGCATATTAAACAAACTATCTTTCTCAATCCTTGTTCTAGGGTCAATATAATTGAGAGGGTTAGCTCTTTCCTCTCCTTCAGGATCATCTACCACTTCCCCATCCCCTGGGTCCTCATCGGAATCCGACGAATAATAAAAAGGGCCATTTTCATGGTCGGTGTCATGGTCAGATTCGTCCATATCAGAATTGTTGTCAAAGTGATGATCGGGTGACAAGTTTGGTGGTTTTCATTTTCAACAATAGGGGGCAGGTTGGGTAACTGAAAATTCTTACGACGGAAAACACGAATAACAGGGATCAAACGATCAATATTACTCATGAAGAAGCTCTACGAACAAAGGTACAAAGAATAAGATAGACTAAAGAAAACCTAGAAAAATAAAATAAAAATCTCACTAGAAAGGAATCTAATGAGTAGACCTAAGTAAAAATAAAATTTTCAACCTAAACAATAACTATTCCGCGGCAACGGCGCCAAAAACTTTGATGCGCGGGATTGCGACCACGCAATGGGGTTTTACCTCTCAAGGGATCTTGAGAAGCTTGCAATCCCCACCAGGCAGTGTACCTGACCGATGTAGTATAGTGAAGTGGCAAGTACCGGGGGATTGATCGTTCTCTCGGGGAATAGTGTCGTTAGGCTTGAAAAGCTACTCTAATTAGGTCTAAGGGTTGAGGGATGATTCTTTTTGTATTTTTATATTTTATGGAAAGCAAGTAAAAATCTCGGGTTATAGAGGAGTGGGCGGAATTAGTTGCTAGTCAACTAACCCAATTAACTACTGATGCAATTAAAATAAAATAACAAGAAAATTAAAGTGGTTGTGAAACTTATATGGGAGAAATATGTGTTTACTTAGATTTCCTTACTCTCTAGCTATCTTTTATATGTTAATTGGTTTGTTCTAATTACGTGGATGACGGATTGTATTCCTTTAAACCATTCGTAGGGCCGTGTACGATCTTCCCTAACTCTATAAGCTCCTACTTCACTCCTATGTCGAGCCGACTAAAAGCTCCTAACATGGGATCATTAGAATTCGCTCATGCATTAAATACAACCAAATAACGTAGTACACATCCGATTCATGTTTCTTAAGACGTTCAAGCAAGTTACCATATAGGAGGTTAGCTAGTTTTCTTAAGCCTAACATCGACTTCACCCACCCACAATAATCACAAGCAAACCAACAACATATAATCAATAGCTAGGTTTCATTAGATCTAAGCAAACACAATAAAGACCTAGCCTAGCATGTTAATTGAAAGACAAGCATAAGATATAATCACACAATACATAGACATATTGAATGATTTGGAAGAGACTTATCTTCAATTAAGCATCCAAGTTTCAAGGGTGGAAAACCCTTGAAATTACAGTAGAAAAACGAGCTAGGATTTTGTTCCCAAAAGTTGCACACAATGAATGAAAATTAGAAAATTATATATAGATTTTACATTGTGACGGCGTCAGCTTATAGGGTCTGACGCCGTCATCTCGCAGCCAAAATAAAATTCGGATTGCTCAGATCCACTTTGACGCCGTCCCCTTGTAATTCCTTCTGGGCCGTCTCCCTTTACCGCATAACGTGACGGCCTAGGGCTTCCAACACGTGACGCCGTCACGTGTTAATTCCTCAAAACTTTCTGGGGCGTCTAGTGTAAAAATCATCCTTCATGTTGTCAAAGCATGACGCCGTCACACGATAGAACGTGACGCCGTCAGGCACTGTTTTCAGCATAATTTGAGACTTTGTCGTTTTCTTCACTTTTATGCTCCAAAAACGTCCAAAATGCTTCCTTTTCTAGAATTCCTCTTCAAAGTACCTAAAATGACAAAAGGAATGATTTAAGGCAATATTTGATCAAATAATTACGGATTAGGGTTTAAATGACCCCCTAAAAGCGTAACACTTTTCGCCTCATCAAATACCCTTACACTTGAGATTTGCTTGTCCTCAAGCAAATGCGCTTTTATTACAATCAAAACATGAGCTAGGGGTCATTTAACACGAATATAAAAGTAATTACAACAAATAGTCATTCAACCCTAGTCATAACAAGCACGGAAATCATACACTAGCACCTCACAAATAGTGTTTGGATACTCTCATCTCTCGGGTGTTATAAACCTATATAACTAAATGGAAATGGAAGAAATATCACTCACTACCTGTCATAGCAAATAGATTACCATAGGCTTGGGAAAGGATCAAAAACCTCCTCCACTAGGCGTAAGCACCTAAGATAAACTATCA
The DNA here is from genome assembly GCA_014162995.1 of Artemisia annua. NCBI lineage: Eukaryota > Viridiplantae > Streptophyta > Magnoliopsida > Asterales > Asteraceae > Artemisia > Artemisia annua. Next base: position 149,698 of record LBNU01004716.1, on the reverse strand, counting down.
AAGAGGGCTTTGCAAAGGGTTATAATGTTAGGTGTAGGGATATGATAAACACGGTTTGGTTGGAATAAAGGGTATTTTTAGTGGTGGCGAGTTAATTATCTTGATCAAATACATGCACAAAGTGGCATTGCTAAGCCAAGACTCGATTCGACTTAAGCTAAAAATAAAATAACAAAAACATAAATAAAGATAAAAATGAAATGGGATGGTAGTCCGTATGTTTTTTCTACTTTTTCTTTTTCCAATTTTTTTTGTTTTTTTCTTGTTTTTTGATTTTTTTTTCATACACTCTTGCCCTACCATCCAAAATAATACATCATAGGGGCCTCGGTTCTCCCCTTACACTTGAACTTTTACATACTTTACAATAAACTATTCTAATGACTCGAATTAAGATAATTGAAAAACTTGGAGTACTTTAAAATATTAACGCACATATGGAGGTAATAATTACTTCTTCCCCATTACTCCATTACATTAGTACTTTACCCATGAGTCCCAATCGTCCCAAAACAATATGTACAAGGATATGACTCGACTTAGCAACCATGTAATCAATTAGACAATTAACTAAGGGTTTAACAAATGTTGTCACAATAATGCACTAAAGATGAGTGCATACAAGGAAGGCTAAGGCGATTTGGGTGTACATTTGGGGTGGATTGTAAACAAATTCTTCCTTTAAGTAAGATGCTTAAAGTTAGAAACGAAAAGATAGGCTCGGAGCGGTGTACTAGGGGTATCATGTACTAAAAATGAGTACAACGCTAAGGGTGTGGGAGAATTACTTGACTAATGAAGTCAATGTAATTATATTACGGGTTTAAAAACAAGGGTTATCCTAATGCCTCTTATCATGTAGTAAATCTAACTACACGAATGTAGTCTCACTTGTGGATTTGGGATGGTCCTAACGCAAGTTCTAGAATCTATAGGCTACCGGTACAGACACAAGCACTAAAAATAAATGCTTTTCCTAACAATTCTAGGGGTGAACCTCACATATTTGGGGAAAATTTTTTGAGTGGTACGGTTTTTTGTGCTAGTCATACAATTCCCTATCCATGAGACGCATATTATTCCTAAAGTTTCACTCCTAAATGTTGTAAAAAATTTTAAATTTGCGCTAAAATTGCCCTAACGGATATTTCTCTCAGTTTTATTACACAAATACCATTGAACAAAACAAAAATCAAGCGTAATTGCATTTTCTAAGGTGCCTTCATTTACCCCCTTACACTTAAACCGAACATTGTCCCCAATGTTCACATAAAAGATGTAAAAGTAGAAAAAGAAAGAATGAAACAAATACTCCCCTGATTCTTGACGTGGATCGTGTGGAAACATGATTAGATCTTCTTCCAAGATGATGTAAAAAGCTCCAAGCTCAAGGCGACTCCAAAAGCTTGATGTCATGAACTTGATTCCATGTTCACCTTCTTGTCCAAAATAACCTGTTAAACCTGAGAAAACAATCTAGGCAAACCTCGTGTAAAATAGGCGGCAAAATCTATATAAGGATATAATGCTTGTGGAATGAAAATTTTGCAGATTCCTGGAATTAAAGATGCAATAATTTTTATAATCCGTCAGAAAAACTAAATTTTAAAAACATTTTTTGGGATCAAAGGCTGACGCCGTCAGAATTGATCTGACAGAATTCTTATGTTTAGTTTCCGGAAAATTTCTGGAAAAAACAATTACATTAATTCCTGGAATCCTGCAAAACTTCATTATGACTCGATACAAGCATTTGACTCAAACAAATACTAATATGTATGTTTATTTTAGTTACAATTCATGTTCCAATTCGTTCTTATAAACAAATTTAGATTTCCCTTACACTTATCTTTTGCAAAATACCTTTATATGTAGTTAAGACGAAGTTAAAAACAAAATAAAGCATTTTCACAATTTTAATTTGAAACATGAATCAATAACAATAAAAATAAAACATACATACGGAAACAAATAAATTCAAATAAACACAAACAAAACAAATAAAGCTTGGGTTGCCTCCCAAGAAGCGCTTTTCTTTATTAACGAGTCTTGTAGCTAGACTCAAAGTCACACTCACCTAGTGACACTAATGCTTACGTATCCAAGTGTGAGCCACCTAATTGTTGCTTCATCTTTCTTATAGTCATCACTTAGCTCTAAACATCCGCGATAGTACCTCTCGTTCTTTTCATGAGGATATTTGAGCCCTTTTCTTACATCGTTTTCACTTAATATGCTATGAGGGGGAAGCCTATTGCAACTCTCCGTGGAGAAGTCCTTAAACCTAGGGTGCCCACGGGGCATTTGGTAAATGAAATCCTCATCCCTGTTTGAGAATGTGATCAACCCTTCAATCAATTTCTCATCCAACTTAGTTAGCCTTTTAAAGGGTTTCCCAAACACAAATTGGGTAAAGCTGCTATCAACAAATTCTCCTAGATCTTCCATAATCATAAAGTCTACTTGATAGGTAAAGCTTCCCACAAACACATGCAATGTCTTAGCCCTAGCAACAATATTATCTCCTTGATATTGTAAATCATTTACCATGATTTTATTGTATTCAACACGCGAAATTATGTTCATTGGCAAAGATGGGTTGAGGTAGGCGTCAAAGCTTCTAAATCCAATCTTACAAGGAAATTGCATATTAAACAAACTATCTTTCTCAATCCTTGTTCTAGGGTCAATATAATTGAGAGGGTTAGCTCTTTCCTCTCCTTCAGGATCATCTACCACTTCCCCATCCCCTGGGTCCTCATCGGAATCCGACGAATAATAAAAAGGGCCATTTTCATGGTCGGTGTCATGGTCAGATTCGTCCATATCAGAATTGTTGTCAAAGTGATGATCGGGTGACAAGTTTGGTGGGTTTTCGTTTTCAAAAATAGGGGGCAGGTTGGGTTACTGAAAATTCCTACGACGGAAAACACGAATAACAGGGATCAAACGATCAATATTACTCATGAAGAAGCACTACGAACAAAGGCACAAAGAATAAGATAGACTAAAGAAAACCTATAAAAATAAAATAAAAATCTCACTAGAAAGGAATCTAATGAGTAGACCTAAGTAAAAATAAAATTTTCAACCTAAACAATAACTATTCCGCGGCAACGGCGCCAAAAACTTTGATGCGCGGGATTGCGACCATGCACTGGGGTTTTACCTCTCAAGGGATCTTGAGAAGCTTGCAATCCCCACCAGGCAGTGTATCTGACCGATGTAGTATAGTGAAGTGGCAAGTACCGGGGGATTGATCGTTCTCTCGGGGAATAGTGTCGTTAGGCTTGAAAAGCTACTCTAATTAGGTCTAAGGGTTGAGGGATGATTCTTTTTGTATTTTTATATTTTATGGAAAGCAAGTAAAAATCTCGGGTTATAGAGGAGTGGGCGGAATTAGTTGCTAGTCAACTAACTTAATTAACTACTTATGCAATTAAAATAAAATAACAAGAAAATTAAAGTGGTTGTGAAACTTATATGGGAGAAATATGTGTTTACTTAGATTTCCTTACTCCCTAGCTTTCTTTTATATGTTAATTGGTTTGTTCTAATTACGTGGATGACGGGTTGTATTCCTTTAAACCATTCGTAGGGCCGTGTACGATCTTCTCTAAATCTATAAGCTCCTACTTCACTCCTATGTCGAGCCGACTAAAAGCTCCTAACATGGGATCATTAGAATTCGCTCATGCATTAAATACAACCAAATAATCGTAGTACACATCCGATTCATGTTTCTTAAGACGTTCAAGCAAGTTACCATATAGGAGGTTAGACATTTTTCTTAAGCCTAACATCGACTTCACCCACCCACAATAATCACAAGCAAACCAACAACATATAATCAATAGCTAGGTTTCATTAGATCTAAGCAAACACAATAAAGACCTAGCCTAGCATGTTAATTGAAAGACAAGCATAAGATATAATCACACAATACATAGACATATTGAATGATTTGGAAGAGACTTATCTTCAATTAAGCATCCAAGTTTCAAGGGTGGAAAACCCTTGAAATTACAGTAGAAAAACGAGCTAGGGTTTTGTTCCCAAAAGTTGCACACAATGAATGAAAATTAGAAAATTATATATAGATTTACATTGTGACGGCGTCAGCTTATAGGGTCTGACGCCGTCATCTCGCAGCCAAAATAAAATTCGGATTGCTCAGATCCACTTTGACGCCGTCCCCTTGTAATTCCTTCTGGGCCGTCTCCCTTTACCACATAACGTGACGGCCTAGGGCTTCCAACACGTGACGCAGTCACGTGTTAATTCCTCAAAACTTTCTGGGGCGTCTAGTGTAAAAATCATCCTTCATGTTGTCAAAGCGTGACGCCGTCACACGATAGAACGTGACGGCGTCAGGTACTGTTTTCAGCATAATTTGAGACTTTGTCGTTTTCTTCACTTTTAAGCTCCAAAAACGTCCAAAATGCTTCCTTTTCCAGAATTCCTCTTTAAAGTACCTAAAATGACAAAAGGAATGATTTAAGGCAATATTTGGTCAAATAATTACGGATTAGGGCTTAAATGACCCTCTAAAAGCGTAAAACTTTTCACCTCATCAGAAATGCCTATAGGAATTTCCCGAGCCAAATTTTTGCCTTATTATCTCTTTATAACATAACTAACTCTTAGACAAACTCACGTATCCACAAATGCCAACCACTACTATGTTTACTCAATGTAAACATCCTGGTATGTCAAGTCAAGGTCACAAACATATTTTCACTAAGTAAACTATCACTCTTGTACACTATACATGCTAAGAAACCCTAAGTGCACCTATGTGTTTACGGTTAACTTTAAAACCCTAATTGCTTATCCATATGTGCTCTAAAGTGTTTAAGACTTAAGTATGACTTACAATAGTGACCCTAGGATATATTAGACCCCCTAGATCATAGTACAACACTCTAGAACTTAGGTACAAGCCTTATAAGCACAAAACCCTAGTTAAGCCATAACTTCCCGAAACTAGGTCTAAACTTTCCCAAATCTTTACCATAAGTTACCATCACTTAGTACAAGCCTCCTAGGACTTAGTATTAGCCATAAGACACTCATAGGACACTAAATTAGGCACAAACCCTAGACAAAACCCTAAACCCTTTCTAGGCAAAACTAGGTCAAAACAAAACCTAAAACCAAGACCTAGCTATCTTATCACCTCACCACTAGTAACCAAACACCATAGCACCTCCCTAGAACCAAGCTAGCACCCTAACACCACCCTAGTAAGCTGCTACGTCACCTTCTTCCCCAAAACTGCCCGTCGAACCGCCATAAACCCTAAACCGCCCTTCTACCAGCCTAGGCATCCCCCTAGCTAGTCTTAGCTTGCCATAGTAACCTCCTAGCTCACCTTAGTCACCTTGTAGCGTTGCCTAGTCATCTCCACCCTCCTCGCCACCTCATGCTCCCATTTCTTGAGCTCCACTCTTTTGTACCCTATAAAAACCCCCGATCCCATACCATTCTTCTTCACCACTCTCCTCTATTCTATACCTACATATTTCTGTAACCTAAGACCTTTAGAACCCATAGAAGTCGAGTGGAGAAGCCTTGTCCCTATCGAGTTAGAATTTTTGGCCGAGAAACCCTAATAAGTCTCGTTAAGCCCTCCCCAACCTAGGTAAGCTTTACCATTGCATACAATAGCCTTAGTACTGACCTAGAACCCTTAGGAGATACCTTAGATACCATAGAACCCTTAGCTAAGACCTAGAACCCATCGTTTGCATGCTTCTCTTTTTGAAACCCTAGTTTGATCGAATTATATATTTACATGGTTACATGCATGCTCTTGAGCTATAAACTGAAATATGACTTATATGAACCTACATGAACTAAACATAAGCTTAGAAACTTAATGGTTTAATAAAAATAGAGTTTACTTGATTTTAGGACTAGTTTTGTAAACATTTACATGCATAGGGGTATATTTTACGTATTATAACGAAGGATATAATACACGGATGTTCCGTTATGTACACTCACACCATTCACTATCACCACGAGCCATCACCAAGAGCTTTCTAATAAACTACTTTTGAAATGTACGTACCGCACAACAAGCAAGAAATACACGAGCACATGGTCACACATAAAAACCTTTTCAAAAGAGTCAAAACACTTAAAACACGAACGTTGTACTAAGACTTACCATACTTACCTAGGTCGCGTGTCGGAGCGGTTGCATCTTGTTGTTTGTTGACTAGCAGATTTCTATTATTGAGGTGAGTTCATGACCCCCTATTTTTACTCGTTTTATAACTGTTTTCGGGGAGAATACATGCTCGTTTTTTAACTAAACTCAATGCTTGTTTACATGGATACGTGAATTGTTTACGTAAACTTTGTTGTTTGACTGAATACTTGATTTGGTTATTTGAATGCATTCTGTGTTTATCTGTTACACACGTGACTACTTTACATACGGACACAAGTACTTTAAACGATTATACCTGCATAACCAAATGAACCGGCTAAGCCAAATGAACTGGCCAACCTGGCAAATGAACTGGCCAACATGGCAAATGAACTGGCCAACTTGCTATGTACATACGTGACTGAATGTAACGGTCAGCTCATATGTGATCATATGACTGAATGTAACGGTCAAGCAAACGTTTAACCTTGTGGTCCACATTACTGCATTTACTTGAAAGTGAACCCCATTTTATGACATTGTACGCAACATAATGGTCACCATGCTTTTACCGAACTCACGTTGCTTTTATACTGAATTGCTATTTATATAAACCTATGAACTCACCAACCTCGTGTTGACACTTTAGCATGTATTTTCAGGTTTAAAGCGATAGCCTACTGTTGGAGGCATTGGCAGGGCATGGCATGGTCATAGATGACTCTGATATATTTGGGACCGCTTTATTTCTTTTATGGGCTTATACTTCCGCACTGTTTTTGGAACGCTGTAAACAAAATACTTTTGAATATGAAAATTTCTTTTAAACGGTTGAGGTAAAACCGTTCTTTGTACTTAATGTTGTGATATCAATTTAGTAGCACCCAAACATGTATGCTTCCGCTAAACCAGATTTTGGGGGTGTTGCAAGCTTACATGTTGAGGGATAGGAATGATCCTCAAGATCCGAGCGTGGTTACGGGTAAGTTTCTTTTAAATAATCATTTAGTTACAGTACTTTTTGATTCTGGAGCCGATAGGAGTTTCGTATCTATATCTTTTGCCTCTAGACTTAGGATTAAGCCCGTAGCTTTAGATACTTACTATGAGATAGAAATGGCCGATGGAAACCTAGTTATTATTGACACCATCCTTAAGGGTTGTACCCTAACCTTACTTAACCACCCATTTGAAATCGACCTTATACCCATGAGACTCGGTAGTTTTGACGTTGTTGTGGGAATGGATTGGTTGTCCAAGAATCAAGCCAAGATTCTTTGTGACGAGAAAATCATCCATGTACCTATCAACGATGAAACTTTAATTATCCGAGGAGATCGAAGTAAGACTCGTCTTAACTTCATCTCGTGTATCAAAACGGAACGATACATTTCACGAGTTTGTCAAGTCTTTGTTATTCAAGTGACAGAGACAAAGCCAGATGAAAAACGACTTGATGAGACCCTGTAGTCAAGGAATACCCAGAGGTTTTTCCTAAGGATTTACCTGGATTACCTCCTGTCCGACAAATAGAGTTTCAAATAGATTTAATTCCCGGAGCGGCACCTATAGCCCAAACACCCTATAGGTTAGCCCCTTCAGAGATGAAAGAACTCTCTGAACAACTCCAGGAATTAACCGATCGAGGTTTTATTCGCGCAAGTACATCACCTTGGGGAGCTCCGGTATTATTTGTTAAGAAAAAGGATGGATCATTTAGGATGTGTATCGACTATCGTGGATTACACAAACTTACTATCAAAAATCGATACCCATTAACTAGGATAGACGATCTATTTGATCAACTTCAGGGATCTAGTATATATTCAAAGATCGACTTACGATCAGGTTATCATCAACTGAGAGTAAGGGAAGAGGATATCCCTAAGACTGCTTTCAGAACAAGGTATGGACACTATGAATTTCAAGTGATGCCATTTGGTTTAACAAACGCACCAGCGGTTTTCATGGATCTCATGAACCGGGTATGTAAGCCATACTTGGATAAATTTGTTATAGTGTTCATAGATGATATCCTTATCTATTCTCATAACGAGGAAGAGCACACTAAACACTTGAGAATAGTCCTAGAACTGCTTAAGACGGAGAAACTTTATGCCTCTAAGTGTGAATTCTGGATAAGTGTTGTGCAATTTCTCGGACACTTGATAGATAAACAAGGACTTCGTATCGATCCTATGAAAATCAAAGCCGTTAAAGATTGGCCGTGTCCCACTAATCCTACCGAGATACGACAATTTTTAGGATTAGCATGCTATTATCGAAGGTTTATTGAGGGATTTTCAAAAATAGCAAAACCTTTGACAGAGCTAACCCAGAAAAACAGGAAGTATGACTGGGGAAAATGATGAGGTGAAAAGTGTACCCATTTTAGGGGGTCATTTAAGCCCTAATTCGTGTTAATATGATCAAATATTGCCTTAAATCATTCCTTTTGTCATTTTAGGTACTTTTGAGAAGAATTCTGGAAAACACATCATTTTGGACATTTTTGGAGCATAAAGTGAAGAAAACGACAAAGTCTCAAAAGAATGCAGGAAATCCTTCCTGACGGCATCAGAGTCACAAGGTGACGCCGTCAGCCATGCAGACAAAGGAGTGGAGTTCAGACTGTACCAGACGCCCTAAGCAAGAATTGTGATGTTTACACCTGACGGCGTCAAATGTTAGGAGATGTAGGCCGTCAGGTGTAAAGCTAACAAGAGACGGCCCAGCGCTATTTTACAAGTGACAGCATCAGAGATGGATCTAGGTGATCCGAGAACCCTAATGGCGGTGAGCTGACGGCGTCAGGATGCATAAGCTGACGCCGTCAGAGTGTATTTTCTATATATACTTTTCTATTTTTCATTCATTAGTGTGCAACTTTTTGGGAACAAACCCTAGATGATTTTGTCCGCTTTTTCAAGGGTTTTTCACCCTTGAGTCTTCCATGTTCAATTAAAGATAAGTCTCCCTTCAAATTAATCAATATGTCTATGTGTTGGTTAATTATATCTTATGNTATTTTTCATTCATTAGTGTGCAACTTTTTGGGAACAAACCCTAGATGATTTTGTCCGCTTTTTCAAGGGTTTTTCACCCTTGAGTCTTCCATGTTCAATTAAAGATAAGTCTCCCTTCAAATTAATCAATATGTCTATGTGTTGGTTAATTATATCTTATGCTTGTCTTTCAATTAACAAGCTTGGCTAAATTTATCTTGTGTTTGCTTAGATCTAATGAAACCTAACTATTGATTATTGGTTGTTGGTGTGTTATTAATTGTATTGGATGATTGTTTATCGATGTTAGGCTTAAGAAAACTGGCTAACCTCTTATACGGTAACTTGCTTGAACGTCTTAAGAAACATGAACCAATGCGTACTAGGTTATTATGGTTGTATTTAATGCATGAGCGAATTCTAATGATCCCATGTTAGGAGCTTCTTAGCTGGCTCGGCATAGGAGTGAAGTAGGAGCTTATAGAGTTGGGGAAGTACGTACGCCACCCCACGAATGGTATTATGGAATACACCCGTCATCCACACAATTAATACACACTAACCAACCGGTAAAAGATAGTTAGGGAGTAAGGAAATCTAAGTAAACACATTTGTCTCCATATAAGTTTCACAACCTTTTATTTTATTTTATTTGCAATAGTAGTTTTTGGGTTAGTTGGCTAGCAACTAATTCCGCTCACTCCTTCAAACCCGAGATTTTACCTGCTTTCATAAAATATAAAAGAATACAAAAATAATATTCCCTCACCTTTAGACCTAATTAAAGTAGCTTTTCATACCTAACGAACACTATTCCCTGTGGAGAACGATCAATCCCCCGTACTTACCACTACACTATACTACATCGGTCAGGTACACTGCCTGGTGGGGTTGTAAGCCTCTTGAGATCCATCGAGAGGTAAAACCTGTTGTAAGGTTGCAAAACCACGCATCAGAAAAGATCAAGAGATAACTTTCCAACTTTTGAAGAGAAAGTTGTGTGAAGCTACGATCTTAGCACTACCAGAGGGAAATGATGATTTTGTCATTTACTGTGATGCTTCACGTAGAGGTCTTGGAGCTGTGTTGATGCAAAGAGGTAAGGTAATCGCTTATACATCACGACAACTCAAGACACATGAGGAAAATTATACTACCCACGATCTAGAATTAGGAGCAGTAGTGTTTGCTCTAAGAATATGGAGACATTATCTGTATGGCACTAAGTGTACGGTTTTCACCAATCACAAAAGCCTACAGCATACTCTTAATCAAAAGGAGCTAAACATGAGACAAAGACGTTGGGTAGAACTGCTCGCTGATTATTATTGTGAGATTCGTTACCATCCTGGCAAAGCTAACGTAGTAGCAGATGCTTTGAGCCGAAAGGAACGAATCAAACCACTTAGAGTTAGGTCATTAGTTATGACTCTTCATTCGAATCTACCTTCTCAAATACTCAAAGCCCAAAATGAAGCCCTAGAAAAGGGAAATCGTAAACTTGAAAATTTACGAGGGATGGATAAGGCTTTTGAGATACGTTCAGACGGAACTCGTTGTATTAAGGGTCGGAGATGGTTACCACATCATGGTAACTTAAGGAATTTAATAATGCACGAGTCCCATAAAACCAAGTACAGCCTGAGATTCCCATTTGGAAGTGGGAAAGAATTACGATGGATTTTATCACAAAATTACCTAGAACATCTAATGGGCATGATACTATTTGGGTAATAGTTGATCGCCTTACGAAATCTGCTCATTTCATTCCTATACGAGAAACGGATGATATGGAAACCCTTGCTAGGTTGTACCTCAAGGAAATAGTTTCCCGACATGGAGTGCCAATATCAATCATATCGGATCGTGACTCTCGTTTCACATCTAGATTTTGGCAATCTATGCAACGTGCCTTAGGTACTCAGATAGACATGAGTACGGCATATCATCCTCAAACC
>LBNU01004716.1:104951-123635 GCA_014162995.1 Artemisia annua | reverse complement strand
TAATAATTAATTATATTATAAATAATAAAAATTATTTATAATATAATATCTCCTCATTAATTTATTGATGAGAAAATTTCTCAAGTATATTTAATTAATTATAAACTTAATTAATTAAATACATAATTACGATTATATTACTTAATATATATATGCTATATATATATACATATATTACTTACGTATTATAACGAAGGATATAATACACGGATGTTCCGTTATGTACACTCACACCATTCACTATCACCACGAGCCATCACTAAGAGCTTTCTAATAAACTACTTTTGAAATGTACGTACCGCACAACAAGCAAGAAATACACGAGCATATGGTCACACATAAAAACCTTTTCAAAAGAGTCAAAACACTTAAAACACGAACGTTGTACTAAGACTTACCATACTTACGTAGGTCGCGTGTCGGAGCGGTTGCATCTTGTTGTTTGTTGACTAGCAGATTTCTATTATTGAGGTGAGTTCATACCCCCTGTTTTACTCGTTCTATAACTGTTTTGGGGGAGAATACATGCTCGTTTTTAACTAAACTCAATGCTTGTTTACTTGGATACGCGAATTGTTTACTCAAACTTTGCTGTTTGACTGAATACTTGATTTTGTTATTTGAATGCATTCTGTGTTTATCTGTTACACACGTGACTACTTTACATACGGACACAAGTACTTTAAACGATTATACCTGGCAAATGAACTGGCCAGCCTGGCAAATGAACTGGCCAACTTGCTATGTACATACGTGACCGAATGTACCGGTCATCTTATATGTGATCATGACCGAATGTAACGGTGAAGCAAATGTTTAACCTTGTGGTCCACATTACTACAATTACTTGAAAGTAAACCCTCCTTTCGTGACATTGTACGCGACACAATGGTCACCAAGCTTTTATCGAACTCACGTTTCTTTTATAATGAATTGCTATTTATATAAACCTATGAACTCACCAACCTCGTGTTGACACTTTAGCATGTATTTTCAGGTTTAAAGAGATAGCTTACTATTTAAGGCATTGGCAGGGCATGTCATGGTCCTAGATGACTCTGATAAACTAATTGGGACCGCTTTAATTATCTTAAGGGCCTATTTCCGCACTTCTTTGATATCATGTAAACTAAATGCTTTTGATAAAAATTTTCATTCTAAATAAATGAAATGAAAACTATTCTTTGTACTTTGTGTTGTGGTACCAATATAGTAGCACCCCAATGCACATATGCTTCCGCTAAACCAGATTTTGGGGGTGTTACATTCGAACCCCCTCCTCGCATAACCAGCAAAGGAAGGAACCGAGATACGACCAAGTATTGTTACTTCCATGAAGATTTGGGTCACGAGACGAATAGCTGCAGAGAACTGAAAAAGCAGATAGAGGAAGCTGTCAAGTCTGGACAATTGACACATCTGGTAAAAGGCATAAGAAAGGGAAAAAAAGGCCTCCGACACCCTGTTGGAGAAGAATGATGCCGGCGAAGCTCCAATCCTTATGGTCCGCAGAGGAGGTCCAAGTCAGAAAAGGAAGGAAGTAGAGGTAGTGGGAAAACAGTGGGGGAAGTGACGTTTCCCCCCTAACAGGCCAGCCTCCCTCAGATGACCCAGTAGTCATAAAGGTCCTCATTTTCAACCGAGAAGTAAACAGGGCCTACATGGACTGCGAAAGCTCTTGCGAGATCATATATAAGCATTGTTTCCTGAAGCTCAAGCCTTCTATCAGATCACAGAGGGTAGACTCAAAGATACCTTTGGTAGGCTTCTCAGGGGAACACTCATGGCCTTTGGGAGAAGTTCCCCTCGATATAACCATTGGTGAAGGCAGGCTCGCAAGGACGGAGACCCTTACCTTTGCAATCGTAAGATCTGACTCTCCCTATAACTTATTGATAGGAAGAACCGCCATGCAAAAGATGGGCATTGTGGTATCCACCATACACGCGGCAGTTAAGTTCCAAACAGCCAATGGGATTGGAACTGTGTTCTCCAGTTATCACCAGATAAGGACACTGGATGCGGGAAAAATGATCAAGGAGAGTCCTCAGGACCCTCCGAAGGCCATCTTAAGTTGTGGGGATGCTGAAGAACGCATTGTGGTAAATGAGCTTCATCCGGAGCAAACAGTGGTAATTGGAAAGCAACTTCCTGTCAGCTTCAAAGCAAGCCTGGAAAAGCTCCTAAGAGATAACAAGGATGTCTTCGCATGGACATACTCTGATATGACAGGGGTTCCGAGAAATCTCATGATCGATGGTAAGCCTTTTGGGACAGAACATAAGCTCATTGAGTTCAAACACATTGAACCTATCAAACAGAAGCGTCGAAGCTTGGCACCCGAAAGGAACACTGCAGCTTGCAAGGAAGTAGACGAACTCGTGCAAGCAGGTATACTCAGGGAGGTAAAATACCAAACATGGGTAGCCAACCCAGTTATGGTAAAGAAAAGTGATGGAGGATGGCGTATGTGCATTGACTTTACTGACATCAACAAAGCATGCCCAAAATCTTGTTAACCCCTCCCAGAGATAGATTGGAAAGTGGCATCCCTATCAGGGTTTCACTTAAAATGCTTCTTAGACGCTTACAAGGGGTACCATCAGATACAAATGGCAGTAGAAGATGAAGAAAAAACAGCTTTCTACACAGGGAAGGGAGTTTACTGTTACAAGAAGATGCCCTTCGGTTTAAAGAACGCGGGGGCAACATACCAGCGGTTGGTAGACAAGGCTTTCAACAAACAGATAGGAAGGAATTTGGAAGCATACGTTGACGACATGGTCATAAAGAGTAGGACAGAGGAAGATTTACTCTCCGACATCCAAGAAACCTTCGATCAGTTAAGAGCGATCAACATGAAGCTTAACCCGAAGAAATGCTCCTTCGGTGTCGAAGAAGGACAATTCCTTGGACATTTGATCACGAAGCAAGGAATCAAAGCAAATCCTTCGAAAGTGAAAGCCATCACAGATTTGCAAGCCCCAAAGACATTGAAGGAGGTACAAAGCCTTAATGGAAAGTGATGCGTTATATTCATCCTGTTTTACATTTATAAACTTGGAGCTATTAGGATTAACACATACTAACGGGCAGTGTACCCGGTCATGTGTAGTAAGCCTTAGATAAATCCAAGTGTCGTCCCAAGAGCTGTTGTTCTAGCGAAATAAGATATATACTAAAAAGGGGTATTAGATTAATAGAGTAATAGTGATTAAGATGTAATTAAACAGAATAGTAAATAAAGGTAAGATAATAAGGATAGGTCATTAAGATGTCAAGGTCTAGCAACATCCATATTCAAAGTTTTTGGCGCCGTTAAGTGTGTGTGTTATTGATAAGTCGGCTAAATATATATGTAAAACTTGAATAGGCATTAACACTGCTAAACCGCAATGGCACATCACGCGCATCAAGTTTTTGGCGCCGCTGCCGGGGAGTTAATTGTTATTATCTGTTAAATTGATTAGTATTTTAATTAGGTTTTTCTTTTTATTAGGTTTTTAGATACTAACCCCTAACTTGTTGTATATTAGATAGATTGCATTTATTGTATAATTTGCATATTTACTGTTTTTGTGTGTTTTTATTTTCTGTAATTTTCTTTTTATTTTTATTTTTTATTTTATTTTTCTTTCTTTGTACTAATTGTCGTTGTATCGTGCTGATACAAATGATACGGCGCATCTGTTTCTCAGATGCGGCGTATTGCGTTTTAATTTTATAAAAATACAACGCGTTTAATAACTCGAGTACGACGCATCTTTCCCCAAGATACGGCATATTCTGTTTTTAATAAGAAATTTTTCGAAACCCTAACTCCATGCGACGCATCTGTTTTAACAGATACGGCGTATTTAATATTTAAATTAAAAACAGTTTTCGAATCATTAAACAGAAGCGGCGCATCGATTTTTATCGATACGGCGCATTTACTAAATCAAAAATCTTGTATTTTGAAACGTAACGAAAATACGGCGCATTAGCTTATGCTAATACGACGCATTTAATTTTTATAAATATAATTGATTTTTGATATCTGACAGATACGGCGCATTCTAATTCAAAAGCGGCGTATCTATCTTCTAAAATAAAAGTCTAATTTAATTTTAACATAATAAGATACGGCGTATCCTTTTTCAAGGATACGGCGCATCGTCTGCAGATATCAGCAACTTTTATTTTTCGTATTCCGTTTTCGTTGTTAATTTTCTGATATAATACTTTCTTGAACATACCCTACTGATGCTTTTGTGATGATTTCAGGAAGTGCATGACCAGAAGTTCAACTAAGAACTTAATTACACCTTTCGAAGATCCTGAACGAGCTTTACATTTATTAAGAAGGCTTTTCAGCACAAGAGGCTTTGAAGTTTCAAGTTCATTCGAGCTTGATTATTTTTCTGAACAAGAGGAGGAAGAAGAAACAGATACAATGACGGAAAACACTACCATGGAGGAATACATGAACAAAACCCGTACAGACTACAGTTCAGGAGTTGCTAGACCAAAGTTTGACGACAAGTCAAAGTTTGAATTGAAGGGCCAGTTTCTCAAGGAGCTAAGAGAAAATGCTTTCAGTGGGACAGATAATGAAGATGCTAATGAACATGTATATAAAGTCCTCGAGATCGCAGATTTGTTTACTACAGAAGGAGTTTCTGATGACCATCTTATGCCTTAGATAAATCCGAGTGTCGTCCCAAGAGCTGTTGTTCTGGAGAAATAAGATGTATAATAAAAAGGGGTATTAGATTGATAGAGTAATAGTGATTAAGATGTAATTAAACAGAATAGTAAATAAAGGTAAGATACTAAGGATAGGTCATTAAGATATCAAGGTCTAGCAACATCCATATTCAAGGATTCTATGTAGTGGGTAAAAGTCGACAAGAGTCAATTGGTCAGATCGTCAGCCCTATCTTGCACCTTGTCCTATTCCTGACTATTGTAAAGCCGAGAGTACATCGGGCGGCGTGAACCTATGAAGATGCAAGAGTCATTAAGTGCCATGTTTAATAGACTCGTTCTAGTGGAACCCGGCATGGTCAGATCTTAGATTCCCACAACGTACTTGTCTAGGGTCCTAGGGTTAATTCACCAAGACTCGTCGATACTACCAAGCTTCAATACTACCGAAACGAAAGGATTACGAACAAGCAAAGTAAACTTCTACATAGATAAACATGAATGAATAACTAAATCAACTCTTAATTATCATAGAGAATTTATGGAATGTAAAACATAACAGAATTCAAACATGTATTAGACTAGGATGTTCCTAGTCTAATTGGATGCTATCTTTGGTCTTCTAAGCCTTCATTCTTCTTCTGGGTCGTTCCCCAAACCCTAGGGAAGGTTTGGGAGAGGAGAACTTGACAATGAATTCACGAATTCCCTTTGGTAATTATAGTGCTCCTTATTGCTACGACGTAGTTGTTTGGTGACTACGCCGTAGTCTTTGTTCATAACCTCTACGGCGTAGCTTGTTGGAGTGCTACGTCGTAGTCTTCATAAAATATCTCCTACGCCGTAACTCAATGACTTGTTACGGGCGTAGAGCTCTTATCTTCATCATTATGCCGTAGTCCAATCACTACTACGGCGTAGTTTGGTAGTTGATTCAATTACGCCGTAATCCAATTACTAACTACGGCCTAGCTTGGTATAAGTCACTACTACGTCGTAGCTTGTTTGAATGCTACGACATAGTCTTCTTCAATTGCAAGTGTAAGTCATCCAACGGTGTAGTCCCATCACTAGACTAGACCGTATTCTTCGTATCTCCAGCATACTTCGAGAGTAAATTCCAATCTTTAGTGGAGAAACGCCAATAAATCATCATAAACACTCCTTTGCTCTCTTTTTGTCCTGAAATGCAATATAAACGAATAAGAGCATAAATGTAGGTAATTTATTGTATAATGATGACATAACGGGGGAAATTGACACTAAGAATCATGGATATATTTGACGTCATCAAATATCCTCCCACTTAAACTCTACTTGTCCTCAGGTAGACTATATTAATTAATAAAAGAGTATCTTCCTAATCATGTAGAAGATACGATTTTAATTTAATACAAATGCTAGAATAAAGTTAAGCTAAACACCTCATGAAAGGAAGGGAAGAAATTCACTCATACGCTCTCTATTCTAAGTGTTCAATTTCGGGGTGCTATCATAATTGCTCAGTCATAGCATGTATTCTATCATAAGCTTGGCATTTACACAAAACTCCACCACTAGAGCTAAGGTCGAAAACAGTTTTCGAAAACAATATTGGGTGAGTGATTTGTAGGGTTAAGGGTGAAGAGTTGTTACTAATATACTACGGCAAGAGCGACAAAGGCAATGGTACATGACCGGAACGCCAGGCAAGACACCACTGACTGCTCGAATCCCTCACCTAAGAATACTTCACAACTAAAGGGTAGGATATAATGTTGGATAGTTATGGGTGAATAGGAAAAATCAAAATAATCTTATCTTTTCAACCGAGTAGTCACCAATTGCCCTTTTTGCCAGAAAAAGTGAATACTTCCAAGTGTTGGCTTCATATGTGTGCCAAGCGATACAGTTTTTCTTCGAACATTTCTTCAAACATAAGGAGCTATGTCTTCCTCGATAAGCCATCTTATTGGTGCTTAGGATTCGTACGTCTTATTTCTATTTTCTACATACTGAAATTCACATTTTTTTTCATACAATGATGGACTGATAACGTCATCCCCCCACTTGAGATTAACTTAAGTTGAGAACATTGGGGGGGGGGGGGTCTTCGATCATAACTCTTCCACTTGATTCTTGAACTAGGCAATTCATGGCATTTAGACAATAGGAGGTTTCTCGATTAAAAACATAAAATTACACGGTTGGCTAAGGTGTAAAGGTGTAATGAAATTGGGTATGAAATGAAAAGGATAGGCTCAGTAGGGTGTATCTAGGGGTATCTTGCACTTAAATTGAGTGCAAACAAGGGTTTAAGTATGGTGGTCGAAAAGTCAATGTAACTAATCGAAAGGTTAAGATGTGAAGATTTATATGGGTGATAATCCTAAAAATATTGTTTTCTCAAAAAGTTTTCTTCCAAATGTGTTAGAAACACATTACTCATTTATGGTCTCGAAATGATGTAAAAGCCAAGTTCTAAAGTCTACAATACTACCGGCACACTCAATATTTGGTGGATTTTGGGTAAAATGATTGGAAACGGAAAGGCTATGTCTCACCATGTAATCAAGGGTTATAATGTGCTTGGAATTAATTCTATTCTAGCTTTGTAAAGTTATGTGTCAAAATTTTCAAAATGGCACAATTTGCGTTTTGTGTTTTGTCAAACTCGAAAAATGAGGACAAGTAATACTTTAAGTTAACAAATCATTTGTATTCTATTCCTATCCCTCCACTTAGTTTGTGCAAAGTCCCTTTTGTACAAAATAGAAATAGAAAAATAGAATAGAAATGAAAAAGAAAAACTCCCCTCACGCTCGCGGTCTCGGAAGTTCACATCAACAACATTTTACCAATTTGGTATTGTCTACGGCGTAGGTCTATGGACCCTGCTACGCCGTAGCTCCCAAAATTGGACAGTGGGTTCACTCATCTCACCAATGCTGCTACGGCGTAGGTCAATGACTCGCTACGCCATAACTAAGGTCTGCAACTAATCTCCAGAGCATAAAACCTGCAAAATCACCGTACTAATACCATAATCGAATTATCAGTAACAGGTTATATCCTAGTTATTAGTTATTACAGACCCAAATATAAAATTGTATCAAGGATAGAAGTGGAATAATTGTTCAACACAAGGAGCTATCACTCCTGCTCGTGATCATGTTCCATAGGTGTGAAAGATGGAGCTGCAGAGACATAGGGGTCGGGAGGAGCTGTGGACGAGCTGCCAGGATGCATGAAGCTAACACCATGCTGGGTATCCATTCCGGGCATGCTAGGCTGATAGACATACTCTGGCCCATTCTAGCATGGGTGACTCAAATGCATGTGCTGGAGCATTTGGCTTGTACGATCGACATTCCACTGAAATTAGTCATTCTGCTGCACCTGCAATGCCCTAAAATCAGTACACAAACCGTCAAACATGTAGTTCATTCCAGAAACAGCGGCTGTCATATCGTCCATGTCATTCCCGAATCCAACCATATTCTGCTCCATTTGCCCCATCCGACCATCCATGAGGTTCATCCTCTCCATCATGTTCATGGTTGGATGGGCTCTCACGCCACTCCTGCTCCCACTGGCTTGGGAAGGTCTGCCCCAACAGCATCTACCTCTGGCTCCAAAATCGGCTGCCCCAAAACATCATAAGTAACCACCCCGTACTCAACCAACTTAGGTATGCCAATTAAAGTCGTGTCTTCCCCAACGGTGACACTAGCTAAAGCATCCGGGGTCATCAATCCAAACCTTCTTGCGAGCCTCGAAATGTAATTGGCTCCTTGAATCAGACTGCCTTCCTGAGCTTCCTTCGCCTTCTCTGTCATAAACCTAGCTAGATACCAAGGAATGTCCACGTTGTCACCACCATCCATGTTGTGCATCAAAAATATATCCTCCATTGTCATCTTTTCTCTAGCCAAATGTCTAGCACGTACAGACACAGCCAGAAGCCTATGCACCAGCCTTCGAATGGGACACCGAATAGATCTGTAAGAAGGTGGAGACCTAGACTCATAATTCCCCGCATTAGAAATCTGTAAGAAGTAAACACATGGGTTGTAGTTGTGAGGTCTCTCTCTCAGGCATTTGCTATAATACTCCTTAAAGATGTTAGACTCGACTTGTCTCCTAGTATATAGTCCCATAGCCAGAATAAATTCACTCATGCTCATACTTCTCTGAACACCACCCAGTTGGAAGAACAAACACTTCTCGGTCAAACTAGTAATATGTTCCACAAAATCAACCGTGGCAAGGAACTCCCACACGTACTCATGAATCACTGGCTCATTAACAGTAAACACTTTCAACCAGGCCCGACACAAAAACTTATCTTCACCCTGTCTAAACACAATGTTACACCGCTTTTTCAATTGCCTAGCAGCATCACCTTCATTGACCCTTTCAAACTCCTCCATGTTAAGGGCCTCAGGACCCTCAATAGTTTTGACCTTAAGCTCTTTGAGTTCTTTCTTACATGCCTTCTTGATCTCAGGAGAGTAGTTAAAAAACTTAATCCACTGAGAAGGGTTGTCATTGTTGTTTCCTGCAAAATACGAAAGTTAGAAACACAATATAAATATATTTCAGACCCTACGGCGTAGCGCTATTAATAGCTACGCCGTAGCTAGCTTAAATAATTACTACGGCGTAGCAACAGCTGCCGTAGTTTTCCAAGTTCAAACTTCTACGGCGTAGTTCCATTACTAGCTACGCCGTAGTTTTCAATAATTTCATTCTGTTTAAAAATCAAAGCTACGGCGTAGTTCAATAACTAGCTACGCCGTATTTGTCAAAGTTGGTTTTCTTTGTAAAATATGAAGCTACGGCATAGCGCTACTACTAGCTACGCCGTAGTTGTTAAGTTTAAAGGCAATCGTTCTGTTTAAAAATGGGTGCTACGGCGTAGCACTATCACTAGCTACGCCGTAGTTATGAATTTCAAAATAAGGGTTCTGTATAAAAATCACTGCTACAGCGTAGCGCTATGACTAGCTATGCCGTAGCCTCTTATCTGCTGTTGCAATCAGCTATGACTACGGCTGTTCGATCAATTTGCTACGCCGTAATCATAAAAGTTCCAACCAAAGTTTCAAATAAAGGTTTCCCACTCAAATTTTAAAGGGGCTAGTCCAATTATATCGATTAGTAATAATGAAAACCTAACCCTAATTTATTTAAACATCGAATCAAGGAAACCCTTTAAACCAAATTCATACATTTGTTCAAACCATCAATTAACAGGTTAAATCATAACCTAAATCGTGTTTAATCACAATCCCCTAATTCTAGCATAGTAAAACCCTAATAAATTGCAAATAATAATAAGAAAGATCAAGATAAGAAGTTAGGGGTGTTTACCTGCCATTGTCGATGTAAGGGAAAGTGGATGAACAAATTTTTTCGAAAAAATTTTCGCAGAGGTTTGTATGTGTGGAAAGTTTTTCGTGAATGTGTGTGTGTGTGCATAAGCACGTTTATATATCCTCAGGTTGCTACTCCGTAGCTCAAAGAATGGGCTACGCCGTAGCTAATGTAAAATGTTTAGTAAAATTTTAATTATAAAATATTGCTACGACGTAGTTCATTTAATAGCTACGCCGTAGTTAGTTCAAAAGTTTTAATAATTTATAAATTGTGAATGAAATGTACCTGGATATCCATGATTTCATAACGAGGTCAAAACTCGTATGTAGATTGTCAATGCATGATTTGTCTTGATCATTTAATTTGAAAATTGAAAAATACCTTAATTCGCCTAAATAAACTGCCCCCCGGCAGCGGCGCCAAAAACTTGATGCGTTATATTCATCCTGTTTTACATTTATAAACTTGGAGCTATTAGGATTAACACATACTAACGGGCAGTGTACCCGGTCATGTGTAGTAAGCCTTAGATAAATCCAAGTGTCGTCCCAAGAGCTGTTGTTCTAGCAAAATAAGATATATACTAAAAAGGGGTATTCGATTGATAGAGTAATAGTGATTAAGATGTAATTAAACAGAATAGTAAATAAAGGTAAGATACTAAGGATAGGTCATTAAGATGTCAAGGTCTAGCAACATCCATATTCAAAGTTTTTGGCGCCGTTAAGTGTGTGTGTTATTGATAAGTCGGCTAAATATAAATGTAAAACTTGAATAGGCATTAACACTGCTAAACCGCAACGACACATCACACGCATCAAGTTTTTGGCGCCGCTGCCGGGGAGTTAATTGTTATTATCTGTTAAATTGATTAGTATTTTAATTAGGTTTTTCTTTTTATTAGGTTTTTAGACACTAACCCCTAACTTGTAGTATATTAGATAGATTGCATTTATTGTATAATTTGCATATTTACTGTTTTTGTGTGTTTTTATTTTCTGTAATTTTCTTTTTATTTTTATTTTTTATTTTATTTTTCTTTCTTTGTACTAACTGTCGTTGTATTGTGCTGATACAAACGATACGGCGCATCTGTTTCTCAGATGCGGCGTATTGCGTTTTAATTTTATAAAAATACAACGCGTTTAATAACTCGAGTACGACGCATCTTTTCCCAAGATACGGCGTATTCTGTTTTTAATAAGAAATTTTTCGAAACCCTAACGCCATGCGACGCATCTGTTTTAACAGATACAGCGTATTTAATATTTAAATTAAAAACAGTTTTCGAATTATTAAACAGAAGCGGCGCATCGATTTTTATCAATACGGCGCATTTACTAAATCAAAAATCTTGTATTTTGAAACGTAACGAAAATACGGTGCATTAGCTTCTGCTAATACGGCACATTTAATTTTTATAAATATAATTGATTTTTGATATCTGACAGGTACGACGCATTCTAATTCAAAAGCGGCGTATCTATCTTCTAAAATAAAAGTCTAATTTAATTTTAACATAATAAGATACGGCATATCCTTTTTCAAGGTTACGGCGCATCGTCTGCAGATATCAGCAACTTTTATTTTTCGTATTCCGTTTTCGTTGTTAGTTTTCTGATATAATACTTTCTTGAACATACCCTACTGATGCTTTTGTGATGATTTCAGGAAGTGCATGACCAGAAGTTCAATTAAGAACTTAATTACACCTTTCGAAGATCCTGAACGAGCTTTACATTTATTAAGAAGGCTTTTCAGCACAAGAGGCTTTGAAGTTTCAAGTTCATTCGAGCTTGATTATTTTTCTGAACAAGAGGAGGAAGAAGAAACAGATACAATGACGGAAAACACTACCATGGAGGAATACATGAACAAAACCCGTACAGACTACAGTTCAGGAGTTGCTAGACCAAAGTTTGACGACAAGTCAAAGTTTGAATTGAAGGGCCAGTTTCTCAAGGAGCTAAGAGAAAATGCTTTCAGTGGGACAGATAATGAAGATGCTAATGAACATGTAGATAAAGTCCTCGAGATCGCAGATTTGTTTACTACAGAAGGAGTTTCTGATGACCATCTTATGCTTCGAATCTTCCCAATTTCGCTTAAAGGAGCTGCTAATAAGTGGCTAAAGAATGAACCAGCCAGTTCAATCACAACATGGGAAGATCTGAGGAGCAAGTTCCTAAAAAGATATTGTCCACCTGCTAAGACCGCTAAAAAGATGGAGGCTATCAGCAGTTTTAAGCAAGAGCCCGATGAGACTCTCTATCAGGCTTGGGAGCGCTTTAAAGATTTATTGGCGAGATGTCCTCAACACTATCTAACCAAAATGCACGAGATAATACTGTTTTATCAAGGATTGGACGTGCCTACTAGACAAATCTTGGATGCTAACACTGTGTTCTCAAGTTTTTTTTCTCATGGAAAGGTAGGGGATGGAACGGGAAGTTATAAAAATTGTTGTTCTCGAGTTATTTTTAGGATGGAAAGGTGGGGGAAGGGAAGGGGTGAGGAGGGGAAGGTCTGTGCATTTTTGTGTTAAAACGTTCCGTCCAAAAATGGGGGGATTTGGAAGGGAACATCATGGGCCTGTGTAAAATGACAACTATGTCCCTAATTATCCTTGCACGTTCTATAAAGGAAGAAGTTCACAGCAGTTTTCTTACCTTCTCAAGGCAATCAAGTAATTAATTTCATTCTACAAACCTGCATATGTGAATTTTTCTAATTATCCATGCACGTTAAATAATATAAAATGAAGATCGTGGAAGTTTTTTATAAAGTTGTTATTGCTTTGGGTTCTTTGTATTCGTTTTGGATTTTTTTTTGTTAGGCTCTAACATTGTGGTCCATCATTTGTATAAGAAATTACTAGAGGCAAAAGTCGGTATGAAAATATGAACGAATAGATCGAGAACGATAATCCCTAGATTTGATAACTTGGGGTTAACAGTAAATGCATTTTTATGGGTAAATTGATAATTTTGTAGCTATCCTTCCTTTCTTTACTGCTTAAGAACACAAACTCGAGAACACGATTTATAATAAGCGCTTTCTTCCCTGTATCATCCCTTCCTTTCCCCTTCCCGTCTCATCCCCTTCCATTCTTTAAAATGTAAGCTCGAGAACACAGCGTAAGGGAGCTGTACCACAAATGAGTGCAGCCAATGCTAGAAAAGCCATCCAAGAAGCTGCTGATCATTCTCAAAAATGCCACGACGGGACCTTTACTAGAACTAAGAGCAGCACTAATTTTGACGGGTATGCTGCAATTCAAGCTCAATTGGATAAAATTAGTAGAGAGATGAAGAAAAGAGATGAAAGAGTGTATGCTGTCAAAGTTGGATGTGAAAAATGCGAAGGACCTCACTACACTAAGGATTGCCCTACAAAGAATGAAAGTGAGCCTTTTGAAGGAGCATACTACACACAATTCGGACAACCATTCCAACCTTCGGGAAAGTTTAGGGAAGCTGCTCCGGGGTTCTATCAAAAGTACAATGGAAATCCCACATATCAAGAGAGAAGGCAGACTTTAGATGACACTCTAAAGCAAATTATAGCCGATGCTGCTAAAAGACATGAAGAAATCACAGCTATGACCAAAGAAATTGTTGGCATAAATATTAAGATATTTAATCTAAACATCCTCTTCATGTTTTGATGATGACAAGATGTAAGTTACAACACATAACGTAAAGTGTTTAAGTTACTTGTGATCACAAATCATCTATGCATTCATACGTCAAAGTCTCTCGAAATCTCAACGTCTCGAGTATGCTTCAACAATCACTTAAGGTATGTATAAACAAATGTCTAATACATTTTATGATCAAAGGGATATTTATTTAATTATTACAAAGTTTATTAAATAATATAAACATATTATATAATTTTGAAAAACACTTTTGGTAATAAAGGAAAATGTTTAAATCATACTAAATATATGAATTCAAAATTTTAACCAAAATCAGTTAGTTTTTCACCAAATAAACTTTCCCCAGAAAAGGACAAAATTCCTGGCCGTTACAGGAGGGCGGCCCCCTTAATTTTAAGGGGGCCGGCCACCATTTAAGGGGGCCGGCACGCTCCTGTTGTCAGGAATCTTTGCCTATAAATACTGGTTCATTCCTGGTATTTTTCCACACCTTTTACACGAAAATTTTCAGTCCCAATCCTTTCCAAACACACTTCTAAATCCTTTGATCATAAGTTTATTAGTCTTTGTTTCAAGTGATTCAATCCCTCATCACTCAAAGTGCAAGAGAAGAATCCTCCCTATCATAAAGCCAAAGATGTATTAGAGTCTAGTTAGTGTTTATGTGAAGTTGTGAGTTATGTATATGTAATAAGTAGATCAAGATGATCTTACTTAGTAGTGAGTCAATGAGTGAGTAAGAAGTAGTGGGAAGAAGTAGTAGTGTGGAGAACTCATTTAGTTGTGAAGATGTAGGTGTGTGAATAAGTAGTGGAGTATAGAAGAAGTTGTGAAGTAGTGAAGAAGTCGTGAAGTTGTGAAGTCGTGAAGAAGTCGTGAAGTCATGTAGAAGTTGTGTAGTGATCGAAGTCGTGTCGTGAGATTGGTTCTAGCTACGATTAGAACCCGACACTTAGCTTAGTGTCGTTAATTGGTGTAAGCGAAAGTTGTGTACGGTTTTCTCCGCCAAAAGGGAGCTTGTTGAGTAGTGAAGAAAACTCTCGAGTAGGTGACTCGGGGAGTGGAGTAGGGCAAGGAAGGTGTCCTTGTAGCCGAACCACTATAAATCATCGTGTCCGGTTTGCATCTTCTTTCTCTTATCTCTTTACTTTTATTCTTGCATTTATCGCTTTATATCTATGCTTGCATAAATGTGTTGGTTGTTGCTTATATTGTTTTGATGTTGAATGTGTGATAGATAAAAGTTAATATTGTTATAGAATGAATAATTATATGATATGGTCTAATGGACTTAGATGCATTATTCACACTTCTCATGTTGAGTTTAACTTAATCGATAATTTGATACAAAACATTTTAAAATTTTAATAAGGAAAACTCTAATTGAAGATTTTGAAACAAACATTTTATAAAACGAAAAAAGGTAAAACTATTCAACCCCCCTTCTAGTTTTCCACAATTGGTATCAAGAGTCACGTCGCTCTAATTTTCAAAAAAAATGGTTTTAAAAATTGAGTACGATCCATGTATCAAATTACTCATTAAGGAGGATTAAATATGAAAAGTGTTTTGTTGATTAACTTGTATTAGTTTTGATGTTATATACACTAATTATACTAGCTCGAAATAATATCATGCTTAAAATAAGTGTTATATGTTCGGTATCAAAAAAATCAGAAAGTTACACACCTTTCTGCAAAGTCAGAAAACAATTTTTTACATAAAAAAAAAAAATTAGTACCAGATGGGCGGCCCCCTTAATTCTTTGGTTGGCCCCCTTAAATACTGGGCGGCCCCCTTAAAATTAAGGGGTCCGCCTGTCTGTTCGACAGTTTTTCAGAAACTTTGAAAAATCATATAAAATTAACCGTAAGTCCGTAGAAGTCGTGCCACCCGGCATTTTAAAGGTAATTGAGTCTAATTTCATTTAGAAATACTTAAAAATAATCATTTCAAAGTTAAATTTGTCAGAAAGGCAAAATACTATACGGTGGTCAAACATTTGTGTCTCGTTTTAATGTAAAACTTTTGGTTTACCTTTTCCTTCAAGTTGGGCATTCCTAATTGATATACTTTTGAAAAATTAAGTATTTATGTTTTTAAAATATTGATCTTAATTAAATTATAGAATGGGGAGGAAACTATTTTATTTTCAAATAAAATCGAGCTAAGTAAACATTGGTGTATATAATACACAAAACGACGACAAGTGTTTTATGTGTTATGTGAACTTCTTTGTGATTTTATTTTCTTAATTTAATATATTAGATGATTGTTGCTATTTGAAGTTTAGCTAATTGTATATCTAAGCATACGTGACCTATTAGTTTATAGCTAGCTTTCCGGTTTATACTTAACTAGATCTTATGCTAGATTTCTTGCGTTAGTATTGCTATATTATGCTTGCATTGCATATAGGTATAGATGGCTTAATCTTACTCAAAAATCTTGTAAATGAGTTAAATCTAGTCACTTAAATATTTTCAACAAATTACCATGTTTTACCTTAGGTTGTTTAAATAAGAGAAATTGAATCTTTTTAAAACATTATTAGTTATATAAAAAGAAAAAGTATTTTCAAAATCTAAGGGTGTTCATTATACGCAACAATGAATAGTTTTTCAAATAAACAAAACATATAACAATCATGTAGTAATAAGTCAACTTTCAATAATTCACTAACCTCACTTATAAATAATCTTAGGATTAATGGAACACACTACCAAAATATCTATTTATTTAAAATGAGTTTTCGTGAGGGTCAAGAAAGATCTTGATATTATTATTCAAATTATGGTTGATATATTTATCAAATCTAATTGATATGTTTTTGAGTGTGGACAAGAAATTGGATTGTTATTTGTTTAGTTTCAAGATTATATCAAATTACAACAAAGGATATAGTCTTGAATCTACATACTCAATCACACTCGATTGATATGAAAATAACAAAATCCTTTTCCAAGACGATAAGAATATGCATCGGATCATAACTCACACTTGTGAATATGATGTCATAGTCTACTTGTTCAATAGCTGTGTTCCAAATATTTAGCAAACACATTCATAAAATATACATTGAAGTAGGATTGACAACTTGGATGTTTCATCCGAAATATTCAAGAAATTTACATTGTAGTACAATGGATAAATGTGTCATCTCCGAAAAACCAAACATGAGCAAAATAACAACATATGTAAACTTTGCTCACACTACTTAAAATCATCACTCCAAACTAAAATACATATTTAAGAATAATACACACTATATATTCTATGTATTTCATTTTCCTTGTAGCATGAATGGTTGTGTTACAAGATAATGCTCTACACATTCCTTTTTGAAATAATATAAGTTATTAGAATTGAAAAATAACTTGTCAAAATGCATAAACAAGTAAAATTTTTTTTTTTTCAAATACTAGTTAAATTATGATATATAACATTGGCAAAAATCATAGAAAATAATATTTGTTTAAGAATATATAAGTGTCTTGTTTTAATATCATTTGAAGATCACAAACTCATTTAAGATAAATAATCTTAATGAGATTCATTTCACAAGATATGCTAAGGAGCATTCTTCAATCAAGCACATTTATTAAATCAAGTAATATGCCATTAAAACCAAACAACCGGTAAATCATAAACAAAAGATTAAAACATTTTGTTTACTCTTGTCTAAACATTCAACACGTCTCTATTAGGATCATGAGTAAAATATATCATCTAGATTTACCTTCATAAAAACTTGATGATTGAGTCACTTAAGCCAAGTATTAGTGAACCAAGCAAACTTCATATTTGGTAACCTTCGTTAGGTAAATTTAGGAACTCAATTTCTTCTAAAAAGAGAATGACTACTGGAGAATCTATTGACTAGAAATTCAATTTAACCTAACGGTTGAATTGCTTCTATGTGAGAAGTTGGGTGTGTGTAACCCATAAAAATGGTCGTGTTTAGCCTGAATTGAGCGCCACTAGTAATAGTCTCATACTCATTCTCCAACTTGATTAAATGGTTCTTCCTAAATATACCTAACGCTAGTTTACTTTTATGAACTTTGCCTCACATTAGAATTTTTCTTTCCTAAATTTATGGCATCTCGCATATATGTAATTTCAAGATGTTTATTTGCTCCTATGTGATTTGATTATATGCCTTCATAATTATTTGCTTAGTTATTGAATGCATGTTTATTATAATAGTTATTGTCTTTCTACAACTATTTTGACATGATATAGTTTTGCACTTATGATACATGCCTAAATGCCTTTACATGCTTGACTCTATATGTCTCATCCATCTAGGTATATATTTCTTGCCTTTAGATCTTACACCCTTATCTCTTGAGAACCTTAGTGTCACAATCCGATAAGCCATTATAGTCTCAAAAATGTCTTAAGTGTCCTAGAGTCTTCATGCATACTCACTTCCTTATTCATCATCTTGTTCCCTTCCAAACAATCCATTCCTTTGTCAAGAGATAGTTAGATAGTAATCTAATACCTCTAATGTGACAACTTAAATATTTCATCCGAAATGTTTAAGTATTTTTAATTAGCGAAATGCAAATTAAAATGTCACTAATCGTCCATGTATATTTCTTGAGTCATGACTCTATTATAATATAGATGTCAAACATCTTCCATCCACCTCTTCCGCTATCATCTTTAGGAAAACTTTATAACTCATTTTGTGATTGTTCTTTAAACATTCACAATACTCGAGAAAAGCTACATAACTTCATGGATGAAGTTCATTGTATGCTATCCTTCATCCTTCGTGTCATTGTCAAGCTTATCACTTTCGTATTGATTCGTCTTTATTTTTTTTCTCTTTACATCCGGATGAGCATGAACCTTAACCCACATCACACCACTTACATATATCCTTCTACCATGAACCTAAACCCACATCACACCACTTACATATATCCTTCTACCTTAAACCTAAACCCACATCACACCAC
>LBNU01004716.1:12523-101965 GCA_014162995.1 Artemisia annua | reverse complement strand
CCTCCTCAAAACCCTTATGAGCAAGAACCGTATGTCAATAACTTCTCTACCCAGAATACTATGAATATGGAGCAAGCTTTGATCGATCTGAAAGAATCATATGAATCACATGCCAGAACAATGAAGGAATTCGATGAATCACGTGACAAGATAATGAAGCAGTTAGAAGAATTAACTCTTCAAAGAAACGAAGAAGTGGAAAATTCTGAAGAGGAAAGCGGAGAAGAAGAGACGATGCAAGAAGAAAACGAAATCAAAGGGATATTTATTTAATTATTACAAAGTTTATTAAATAATATAAACATATTATATAATTTTGAAAAAACTTTTGGTAATAAAGGAAAATGTTTAAATCATACTAAATATATGAATTCAAATTTTTAACCAAAATCAGTTAGTTTTTCACCAAATAAACTTTCCCTAGAAAAGGACAAAATTCCTGGCCGTTACAGGAGGACGGCCCCCTTAATTATAAGGGGCGGCCCCCTTAATTTTAAGGGGGCNTTGCCGTTACAGGAGGACGGCCCCCTTAATTATAAGGGGCGGCCCCCTTAATTTTAAGGGGGTCCCACGCTCCTGTTGTCAGGAATCTTTGCTTATAAATACTGGTTCATTCCTTGTATTTTTCCTAACCTTTTACACAAAAATTTTCAGTCCCAATCCTTTCCAAACACACTTCTAAATCCTTTGATCATAAGTTTATTAGTCTTTGTTTCAAGTGATTCAATCCCTCATCACTCAAAGTGCAAGAGAATAATCCTCCCTATCATAAAGCCAAAGATGTATTAAAGTCTAGTTAGTGTTTATGTGAAGTTGTGAGTTATGTATATGTAATAAGTAGATCAAGATGATCTTACTTAGTAGTGAGTCAATGAGTGAGTAAGAAGTAGTGGGAAGAAGTAGTAGTGTGGAGAACTCAATTACTTGTGAAGATGTAGGTATGTGAATAAGTAGTGGAGTATAGAAGAAGTTGTGAAGTAGTGAAGAGGTCGTGAAGTTGTGAAGTCGTGAAGAAGTCATGAAGTCATGTAGAAGTTGTGTAGTGATCGAAGTCGTGTCGTGAGATTGGTTCTAGCTACGATTAGAACCTGACACTTAGCTTAGTGTCGTTAATTGGTGTAAGCGAAAGTTGTGTATGGCTTTCTCCGCCAAAAGGGAGCTTGTTGAGTAGTGAAGAAAACTCTCGAGTAGGTGACTCGGGGAGTGGAGTAGGGCAAGGAAGGTGTCCTTGTAGCCGAACCACTATAAATCATCGTGTCCGGTTTGCATCTTCTTTCTCTTATCTCTTTACTTTTATTCTTGCATTTATCGCTTTATATCTATGCTTGCATAAATGTGTTGGTTGTTGCTTATATTGTTTTGATGTTGAATGTGTGATAGATAAAAGTTAATATTGTTATAGGATGAATAATTATATGATATGGTCTAATGGACTTAGATGCATTATTCACACTTCTCATGTTGAGTTTAACTTAATCGATAATTTGATACAAAACATTTTAAGATTTTAATAAGGAAAACTCTAATTGAAGATTTTGAAACAAACATTTTATAAAACGAAAAAGAGGTAAAACTATTCAACCCCCCCTTCTAGTTTTCCACAGAAATCCGTGCCTCAACGGATACTATGACAAGAAACCAAGGAGCTTCGATCAAAGCATTGGAACAACAAATAGGTCAAATGGGTAAGGTGCTTCAAGAAAGGGGATATGGAAGTATACCTAGCTCAACTGAAACTAATCCAAGAGATCATGTCAAGGCCATAACCACTATTGAAGAAGTCATGCCTAACATACCTTTTCCTGGAAGATTGAAGAATGGTGATGTTTTAAAGCCCCAGTATTTCTTTAACTCTTCAATTAGCGTTAGAAGACTACTCAAGGAGAAGTCAAGGATTGAAGAAGAGAACCCTGCAACTGATCTACATGCCTTACCTCATAAAGAAAAAGACCCAGGAAGTTTTACTTTACCTTGTTCAATTAATAATATGTCTTTCAATAATGCATTAGCTGACTTAGGAGCTAGTGTTAGTGTTATGCCCTTTAAGACATTCACTACCCTAGACTTAGGAAAATTAACACCTACTAAGCTGCTTATTGAATTGGCTGATAAAACGGTAAAACAACCTGAGGGGATTGCTGAAAATGTGCTAGTTAGGATTGAGAGGTTTGTGTTCCCCGTAGACTTTATAATACTAGATATGCCCAAGGATGTTAAGATTCCTTTAATCCTTGGAAGACCTTTCTTGTCTACTGCCCATGCTAAGATTAATGTGTTTAAAAGAAAAATATCATTAAAAATAGGGAATAACAAACTAGTCTATAAATGCGAAAATCCAGTTAGAAGCATAATTAGAGGAGTTTATATGCTAGGATTAAGAGAAAATATAGACCTCAACCTAGAAGCTAGATTTATGGGAGAAATCTTAGTGTGAAACGAATCACTTGAATGCTATGATGGAGATTATATTGAATTAAACGATCTTGAGACGCCATTAGTATTCAATGATGAATTTATGGAAGATGATGAGCCCAATAAAACTGAAATTATGGATAACCCTAGTGTTAATGTTATAAATACTAGAGATGATAATGAATTTGAGGGGTATCCTAGTTTTTGTGACTATGGTAGGAGGATCCATGTGGATTGCGCTTACAATTTACAGTTTCCTTGCATGATAGGCTACAAACAAGTTAGCGCCAATTTCTTCCCTATTCTACCAATAAACTTAATGTCAAAAACCTTTTATAATTTTATCATGAAAAAGAAGGTTGAATATAGAGGAAAGAATGTGGTTGGAGCTTTTATGAAAGTGCCTATTTTTGTTGGAAAATTTGTTATTGTCACTGACTTTGCAGTTGTAGAAAACATGGATGCCTATCGTAATAAATAAATGGGTGATGTGATTGTTGGCAAACCATTTTGTAAAGAAATCACTATTAATGCCAAACGATTTGAAGGAAGAATCGCCTTTCAAAGTGGAAGAGATATCATCACTTTCATGATGCCTCGCACTCACCCAAGTTTTAAACATGCCACTAACAAATATTGCTATAAAATTTCACCATTTGTTTATGTAGATGACAAGGACAAACAGAATGAGATCTTATATCCATACCAAAAGATGAAGGGATTCTACAAAGGAGTGTTGAAATTGGGACCTGAATATATATGAGATGAGCTAATGAGCAAATACATCATGAAGTGGCATTTAGGAATCGATGATGGAAAATAGGAGCTGACGTGAGTCTAACTTGAAGACTCTGGAATAAAGACAAGTGCTGACCGGGAGACAACCCGGAACTTTTTATCTATTTTTGTGTTCTGAGTCGAGTCTGTCAGACCTGCAGAAGATGCGGCGCATCTCCATCATGGAATGCGGCGTATCATCTGCACTGGTCATATCTTATTTTATTTTTCTACATTTTTATTTTTCGACTTTAAAACATTCTATCAGTTTATTTAATGCGGCGCATCCCTGTTTAAGGATGTGACGCATCTTTTATTCTGATTCGTATTAATTCCAGGCTCGATACGGCGCATCTTCTTCCATAGGATAGCGGCGTATCGACTGACCTGATGATTTTCAGTTTAATTTTTTAGGTTATATTTTTACTAACTACTAATGTATTATGCAAGTTTGAACCTTCTTAACTCAGGTGTGTTAAAGTCTAGGTGGTATTATAGATTCCTGCACTTTTTGTGGAAACATCACTTATGAAGCTTAAACGTTCTAATCCACAAGAAAGTTGATTTTTGCTCGTAAACACATAATGGAGGATCATTCCGAGCAAATATCAGGGAAGTTTTTCTGTTCTAATTCTTTTATTTTCTAGTTTTAACCTTTAACACAAACAACGAGGACGTTGTTTAACTTAAGTGGGGGGATGGAGAATTAGAACACTTACTTGTCCAAACTTTTTCAAAATATGCTTAAAATGCACTTAATATATCAAAATTCACAAAATTTTTAGCATGTTTTTGTTTTAAGTCTAAATTACATAGCTGCACACATAACATTATTTTTTTTTGCCTAAAATCAAAAACTTTAGTGTGCTGGTGACTTGTAAACTTTAGAACTTGACTTGTATACTATTCGAGACCACCATAATGAGTATTATTGATATAATTAGAGTGACTTGTCTAACTTGGTAAATTCTAGGATTACACCCAAAAAGCCTTTATATGTTATGTGATATTAACTAACTACACTGGTTAGTTAACCCCCGTATAAACCCTTTTGTTTACTCTCACTTTTGAAAAACCCTCAGAGCCATTCCTTTCGTTTTTTACACCTTTGTTAAAATGTTTCGTTACACCCTTACACCTTAGCCTACCCTGTAGATTGAAATCCGTGGTTAGTTACTTTAGGCAAAGTGTGTTTTCTTACATTACCTGTGTTCGCGTGCGTAATTCATTATCTTTGGTTAGGTCGGGAAATTGCACAATGCAATTAGAGTGAAAGTACATATTGTATATTTTTAGTTTATTTTTCGTGTGTTTACTACTTTCACTATTACAGTTATTTCTGAAAGTTATGAAAAGTATAGAAAAATTATCCGAAAAAATCGTGATAGAAAAAGTTGTTAAATTTTACACAGTCAAAAAAAAAAATCGAAAAAATTAGAAAAGAAAAAAGAAAGAGAAGAAGTTGGAAGTTTGTTTTAACCAACTTATGTAAAGTTTTGTAAAGTGGGAGATATCACCACTATTTGTTGTTGTATATTATATTTATGGATTGAATGGGAGTTGGCCGTTATGGGAACGCCAACTAAGGTTATTCTTTGTTTAATATTTTATTGAGTATAATTCGTGTCTACCTAAAGCGTGAGTTACATGAGTCAAAAGCATGAGTTATTCAATGATATAGTTATTCATGGGATGGTTGGGAAAGTAATTAACCACACTTAGGATTTTAATCTATTTGTTTTGTTTACTTTTTTTTATTTTACACCAATTTGTATCCCAATTATTATCCATACCCTATATCATTCTTCATCCAAACCTTTGATTTATTTGAGATTAGGGATTTGAGCAATCTTAAGTATCGTAGTCGTGGATTCAATTATGTATTTATGATTTTGTCGCCCTTTTTGATATAATATTATTGGTGAAGATTACTTGGTCCTATCTTTAGCCTATTCGAGTTAAGGAATTGAGCAATTGCGAGTATCGTGGTCATGGATTCGATCATGTATTCGTAATTTTGTCGCCTTTTCTGGAATATGAGATCGATGGAGATTAAAAAGGATGATCAACCCTTAACAAACAAACTCTTTTTACCATTTTAGACTTGTTACTCCTTGGCTTTAGTGGGGGAGATGCGTATACTTGTCAAGCTTATAATAGAATATTCGTCACAACTAGCGACTAAACGATTTAGAATTGTTTTATATTGAAAAATTATTTTGTTTCTACTTCGTTAAGTGGTTGGTTGTGTGATTGTGATAAAACGAATACGTGCTTAATTGTTAAAAATAAATCCTAATACCTTTTAGGATACATTTTCATAAGATTAAATCTAAGGTTTACTTGGGGACAAGTAAAGTTCAATTGGGGGGATATTTGATGAACTCAAATAAATACATTTTATCATCATCATTTATCCTATTTATTTAACTTGTTTTACTTTATTATGTATGAAAATCGGTGCTTTAATGTTTACTTTAGTGATTCTCAGGTAAAAACAGGTAAAAGGTGAAACTTGGCGATTTTGGACTAATTATGGAGCAAAATGAGCAAGATGTCAAAAGTCTACTGAAACCCAGAAGATGCGCCGTATCTCACTCAACAGATTCGCCGCAATATCATACTTAGATGAATTCGAAGACCATTTCCTGATTTTGAAGAATGCGCCGCATGGAATTATACCATGCGCCGCATATGAAACTTTGGTCAAAGAAGAAGATCAAGCTCGTTCTACTCCAGATACGCCGCATTATACAATTGACATACGGCGTATCACTATCAAGACTTCACCAGAATTAATCCAAGACAACTGAAGGACATGCGCCGCATAAAGATTCAAGTTACGCCACATCTAAAGGCGGTGTACGAATATTCCAGAATATAATAAGCTTGGATCCCACGCGAAGTTAAGTCAATGCGCCGCATCTACCAATTACATGCGCCGCATCGAACCCTCAGACAGAAACTATAAATACCCCAAGACCTAGACGAATTTAGAGAGCACCATAACCCTAAGGAGTCGAATTCAGACGAACAAGCAACACAAGACACACCCCAAACGAAGATATTAGAGCTGTAAGAAGGTCCTGCATGTATTCAATTCATT
This sequence comes from Artemisia annua, assembly GCA_014162995.1. NCBI lineage: Eukaryota > Viridiplantae > Streptophyta > Magnoliopsida > Asterales > Asteraceae > Artemisia > Artemisia annua. Next base: position 95,670 of record LBNU01004716.1, on the reverse strand, counting down.
AAGTAGTTTTGTTTTATTGTAATAGTAAGCTTTAATTCATTAGGATAGATGGCCGGTAGTATGTGAGTACGCAAGATCATATGCCCGCCTTAAAATTGCTTTCCCATCAATTAAAGTTCATATGTTTGATGTCTTTGGTGAATTTATATTAGTGCTTTGATAACCTCTGTGTCTAGCTGAGCACTGCTTGGGCCGCCATACCCCTTCCTCGCCTATTTAATTAGATGTCTTTGGATAAATAGGATAGTCATAAGTAATCATTAAAGGTTTACTCGCCGGTATAATGAAACCAACGAGAAAGATTTAATTAATATACACTACATATAAAACTAGCAATAAAACAAGTGACAAGCTGCTTAATTATCAGGACAGGTCTTCTTATAGTCTCTATTATCTATCTGTGTACGTGTATGCTATTCTCTGATTCGTGCTCATTAGTTTAATTTACTGTTTAATTAATAACCAAACTGTGCCAGTGTCTCAGGCTGAACCCCCTTTCGTTAGATTAGGCTGTAAAACAAACTTAGGACATTAAAATACTAATTAGGATAACTAGATAATACGTTCCACTCTTAGTGATCGACACTCTGCTTACCATTATATACAAACTGACCGGGTACACTGCTCGTTAAGTCTGTGTGTTATTGATAAGTCGGCTAAATATAAATGTAAAACTTGAATAGGCATTAACACTGCTAAACCGCAACGACACATCACGCGCATCATCAGATCTTAGATTCCCTCTAACTTCCTAAGCATATCCAATTGGTAGGTGGTCCTAGGGTTAATTCGCACATAAGGAAAGGTATTACTATGACCAATTCTTACCAATCCCCACAACCTACTCGTCTAGGGTCCTAGGGTTAATTCACCAAGACTCGTAGATACTACCAAGCTTCAATACTACCGAAACGAAAGGATTACGAACAAGCAAAGTAAACTTCTACATAGATAAACATGAATGAATAACTAAATCAACTCTTAATTAACATAGAGAATTTATGGAATGTAAAACATAACAGAATTCAAACATGTATTAGACTTGGATGTTCCTAGTCTAATTGGATGCTATCTCTGGTCTTCTCAGCCTTCATTCTTCTTCTGGGTCGTTCCCCAAACCCCAGGGAAGGTTTGGGAGAGGAGAACTTGACAATGAATTCATGAATTTCCTTTGGTATTTATAGTGCTCGTCATTGCTATGGCGTAGTTGATTGGTGACTACGCCGTAGTCTTTGTTCATAACCTCTACGGCGTAGCTTGTTGGAGTGCTACGTCGTAGTCTTCATAAAATATCTCCTACGCCGTAACTCAATGACTTCTTACGGGCGTAGAGCTCTTATCTTCATCATTACGCCGTAGTCCAATCACTACTACGGCGTAGTTTGGTAGTTGATTCAATTACGCCGTTGTCCAATTACTAACTACGGCGTAGCTTGGTATAAGTCACTACTACGCCGTAGCTTGTTTGAATGCTACGACGTAGTCTTCTACAATTGCATGTGTAAGTCATCCAACGGTGTAGTCCCATCACTAGACTAGACCGTATTCTTCGTATCTCCAGCATACTTTGAGAGTAAATTCCAATCTTTTGTGGAGAAACGCCAATAAATCATCATAAACGCTCCTTTTCTCTCTTTTTGTCCTGAAATGCTATATAAACGAATAAGAGCATAAATGTAGGTAATTTATTGTATAATGATGTCATAACGGGGGAAATTGACACTAAGAATCATGGATATATTTGACGTCATCAGAAAGCTAGCAGCACTCAGCAGATTCTTGTCGAAGGGAGCAGATCGATCACTACCATTCTTTAAAACCCTTAAAGGATGTATGGATAAGAAGACTTTCCAATGGAGTGTTGAAGCTGAAGCTGCTTTTCAAAAGTTGAAAGAATTTATGGAAATTCTACCAACTTTCACGGCTCCAATCAAAGGAGAGGTACTATACATGTATATCACAACATCATGTGAAAGTATCAATGCAGTACTCCTGGCAGAAAGGGAAAAGAAGCAAATCCCGATCTACTTCGTTAGCCGAGTTTTGCAAGGAGCTGAATTAAACTACCCAGAGCTGGAAAAGCTAATTCTAGCTTTGGTTCATGCCGCAAGACGTCTCCGAAGGTATTTCCAAGCTCACCCCATCACAGTACTGACTGATAAGCCCATCAAACAAATACTATCGAAGCCTGAGAAGTCGGGAAGGATAGCTAAATGGGCCATCGAATTGGGAGAGCACGAGATAGAGTACAAGGGGAGAAACTCCATAAAAGGTCAAATACTCGCAGATTTCCTTGTCGAGACACCTTCTGAACCAAGTCAAGTTAAGGAAGCTCCCAAAAAGGAATCCTCGAAGAAGGAGGATAATTGGAAGTTATACACAGACGGAGCCTCAAGCTCCGATGGTTCCGGTGCAGAGTTGATGTTAGTCAACCCAGAAGGAAAAGGGTACACTTATGCCCTGCGCTTCGAATTTGAAGCAACCAACAACGAAGCAGAGTATGAAGCTTTGATAGCAGGCCTACGTTTGGCTAAGGATATGGAAGTGCGCCACCTTTCGATTTTTGTTGATTCGCAGCTGGTTGCAAATCAAATTAAAGGCTCCTATGAGGCAAGGCAGCCTACCATCAAACAGTACCTGGATAAAGCTAAGGAAATCCTGAATGGATTTGCATCCTACAAAATTGAGCATGTTCGAAGAAACCAAAATAAGAAGGCAGACGCGTTAAGTAAGCTAGCCTCAATGGCTTTTGCTCACTTAACCAAAGAGGTTCTGGTCGAAGTATTAGCTGAAAGATCTATCCAAAGGAAGGAGGTATCGGATGTGATATCCGAGGAAGGATCTAATTGGATGACTCCCATAAGAGAATACTTGATAAGCGGTATCCTACCGGAAGATCCAAAGTTAGCAAGGAAAGTCAGAATCAAGGCTCCTCAATACAGGCTAATAGGAGACCACCTCTACAGAAGATCTTTTTTTTTATCACCTTGGCTTTGTTGTGTCGGACCTAAACAAGCTGCGAATATAATTTATGAAGTCCATGAAGGATCTTGTAGTCTACACGCAGGGCCTCGCTCCGTTGTCTCTAAAATAATGAAGCTAGGGTACTGCTGGCCATCAATGCATAGGGATGCAATGGACATTATACACAAGTGCGAGGCATGCCAGATCCACTCAAAGGTCCCAAGATTACCTAAATAAGATATGACTTCTGTCACATCTGCGTGGCCTTTCTCCCAATGGGGAATCGACATAGTTGGACCTCTACCAGTAGCACCGGGAGGAGTAAAGTTTTTGGTCGTAGCCATTGACTATTTCACCAAATGGGTCGAAGCCAAGCCTTTGGCATCTGTGACTGGCAGGCACATGGAGAAATTTGTGTGGGAGCATATTATCTGTCGCTTCGGAGTCCCTCACATGATCATCTCTGACAACGAAAAGCAATTTACCGAAGGGGTATTTCCTACTTTTTGCAAAGGTTTAAAAATTAAGCAATCATTCACATCCGTGTATCACCCCTAAGGCAACGGTCAAGTAGAAGTCACCAACAGAGACATTATCAATGGGATTGAACGAAGGCTGGGATGGAGCCACCATGGTTGGGTAGATGAGCTACCCCAAGTTCTTTGGGCTCATAGGACACACCCCAAGTCGAGTCATGGGGAAACACCTTTCAGTCTCACTTACGGCACAGAAGCTGTCATTCCCTCGGAGATAAGCGTGGAAATAGAGCGCATAATGAATTTCGAAACTTCAGAAAATGAAGAAAGGCTTCGAAAAAATCTAGATTTACTCGAAGAACGAAGAGAAATAGCCTCTATCAGAGAAGCTATATATAAGCAAAAGTTGGAAAAATATTATAACAACAGGGTTAGACCTTCAAGCTTCAAGCCATGCGAATACGTCCTTCGGCTCAATAGCGCAAGCAAAGCCGAATACCAAGGAAAATTGGGACCTACATGGGAAGGACCTTACGTAATAGCCGAAGCCTACGGTAACGGAGCCTACAAGCTGGCGACACTCTCCGGAGACGAAGTCGACAGGACATGGAATGGTACCAACCTTCATAAGTTTTACGTATAAAACTTACAGTTTTTAAGAGAATTTGTTTGTTTCAATTTATGTATTGCACTCTTCTCATTCTGGGAAAGAAGCATTAATGGTAGGCGTCTTAGTATTCATTTAATAAAATGATGTAATCCTCCCTACCCAATTAATGATATAACGTATTGTAACAACCCACAAAATCTCATCACTATCATTCCCATTACAAATACCTATAAAAGGTATTTCACAGGTAAATTTTTGCTTTTTATATGCATTCATTACTTGCATGACTCACTAGACTTGCCCACGTATCCACACAAGCCAAATAACTCAACACTTTTACCCTATAAACCCTTGGTATGTCAAGCATAAGATCACAACAACACCATAATAAGTAATTTACCAATCTAACACACTAAACTTACCACAAAACCATAACAAACCCCAAATAAACCCTAATTAGGTCTATGTGTTTACTAAACCCTATATGCTTAGTTAAACTAGTTTGAAATTGTCCAAGACTTAAGTATGAGTTACTTTAGGAACATTAGGATACCTTAGGACCCTTAGGCATTAGTACAACCCATTAGAGCTTAGGTACTAGCCCCTTAGACATAAAACCATAACTAGGTTATAACTTCCCAAAAACTAGGTCAAACCTTCCCAAATCTTTCCCATAAGCTACCACCACTTAGTATAAGCCCCTTAGGACTTAGTGTAAGATAAATATTAAGTTCCAACCATGATTCTAAGGTTGTTTTGTATCATTGGTTTTGAGAGATAAAGAGAGAAGTGGGAGCCTTTTTTCTAGAGAGAGAAAGTTAAAGAACTATGTGTATATTAGCTTGAAGGTCCAACCCTCACCCTTGCATGGTGAGGGGTATTTATAGTTACAATGAATAAACGCCTCTACTAGGCTGTGGATCGGGTGTACAGTGGGTAAAGACCCGTCCGTCCTCCACGGTGTTACTTAGACTATACTAATTACTAACTAATAAAATAAATACTACGAGCTACCTAATGCTAAACAATACTCGGGGTGACCGAGTCTACTATATATAAAAAACGTATTCCTAACAATCTCCCCCTAAGGGAGGTCACCCCGGAAATTAAACGTTGAATTCTAGCATCTAAAAACTTTGTTGACATCTTTGTAGCTCGTAGTCTTTGATTCTTCATTGTCATGAGCTTTGTGCTTTCAGCACGGATTCTAGATGACTTGTTTGAGGTGTAGGATGATCTTTGGCAATACTTCGAGTTCATCATCCAAATGAGTATCTTCAAGTCATCTTTGAGTAGAAATGTCTCCATGTGATTTTGAACATCTTTGAGTCGGCATGCTCACACTTTTCTGGATCATGATCTTCTTTATCAGAGTTGTGGAAGCATAGTTGAAGCCCATTCTATGATCATGATTTCTTTGAATTTGATGTTGAAGTGTGATCATGAGGTGATGATTCGACATCCTTTCTACAATCAGCAACAACCACCAAATGATCCTGCATAAGATAGTTAGCAATAAAACGTCTGGTACTTACAGGTTCGGAATTAGAGATCGTCAACAGCATAGTGTGAAGATTCCTTCTAATCCTTACCAAGGCCGTTCCCAAACTGGATACCCCCGAGAGGGCTTACAAGATCTACCTGAGTAGATCAACGATTGGGTGAGTTGCTGGAGATCACCCCACGACTGTAGATCCTTTTGAAACCGCCACGATCACTAAGCGTAATCCACAAGGAATTACCGAAGTGACCTGCTTTCAGGGCTGATTGATGTTGACCCTGACAGGAATTTCCACTCAATCGCTGGGAATTACATATGTATATTCCCTCATAAGTGTTCTTGGCAGATTGCTAAGATCTGCGTAGGACTCATAATATTACAACTGGTGTCCTTAATGTTGAACAACCAGTGTAAAAGTNGATGATCTTTGGCAATACTTCGAGTTCATCATCCAAATGAGTATCTTCAAGTCATCTTTGAGTAGAAATGTCTCCATGTGATTTCGAACATCTTTGAGTCGGCATGCTCACACTTTTCTGGATCATGATCTTCTTTATCAGAGTTGTGGAAGCATAGTTGAAGCCCATTCTATGATCATGATTTCTTTGAATTTGATGTTGAAGTGTGATCATGAGGTGATGATTCAACATCCTTTCTACAATCAGCAACAACCGCCAAATGATCCTGCATAAGATAGTTAGCAATAAAAAGTCTGGTACTTACAGGTTCGGAATTAGAGATCGTCAACAGCATAGTGTGAAGATTCCTTCTAATCCTTACCAAGGCCGTTCCCAAACTGGATACCCCCGAGAGGGCTTACAAGATCTACCTGAGTAGATCAACGATTGGGTGAGTTGCTGGAGATCACCCCACGACTGTAGATCCTTTTGAAACCGCCACGATCACTAAGCGTAATCCACAAGGAATTACCGAAGTGACCTGCTTTCAGGGCTGATTGATGTTGACCCTGACAGGAATTTCCACTCAATCGCTGGGAATTACATATGTATATTCCCTCATAAGTGTTCTTGGCAGATTGCTAAGATCTGCGTAGGACTCATAATATTACAACTGGTGTCCTTAATGTTGAACAACCAGTGTAAAAGTAGCACGTGTTCCTATGAGATCTTTTGATGCATCTCGTGGCTCAAGACTCAATAAGTGCATTATTTGGTCGTCGGAGACTGGAGCGGTGTCTCCTGTTTCAATATCAACATAGCTCGTAATGAGCGGTCGATAGATTATGCAGGGTTCCCCGTGAGAATGAAACAAGCTCTTTTGAGAGAACTTGAGTGGTTAGAAGGTTTAGTATAGTACGTCACTGGGTCCATGACGTCTTGTCTTCAATACCGATGTTACCTTAGTAACAATCAGTAGCATATGAATTGAACCCGGTTTCTACCCTAAGGTTGAATAATGGGCGGGCTGTTTCTTTTCACCCTTTTCTCATTTCATTTCTTTTTAATTCTTCAACACCTTCTTTCTCCTTTCTCATTTATCTCCTTTTTTCATAATCATACCTAAGGACTTTCTAATACTATCTATTCGGTATTGTCCTTGGGTAGGTCCCTCCGGTTCTGGCGGATCATAGGACGGTTTTCCTAACCTTAGCCACCTTATAACTTCATGACTATCCTATGTTGCCGTTTGACCAAATCATTGAAAATTCTCTCAAAGTGTTTATGATTAAGAAACATATTTTGCTAATCACTCTGAGAGTTTTATAATTTTCAAATGCTCCCCCTTAACATGTGCTCATAGGTTTTTGATAGAAATTTGCACATGTCAGGGTGAGTTGCACTTTTGAATTGATCCACTCTTAATAGACATATTACCCTAGGGACACGTTTACGTTGCTTAGTTAAAGGGATCCATTATCAGCTTTTAGGTGATAACTAGCCCTAATAACTAACTTGAAGTTGTTAACATTCCTTGAAAAGAAAGTTAGACCCGTCAAAGTATACATCTAAGAAGAGCTTCTCAAAACGGTACTTTCTACTTGGATACATCCTTTCGAATTCAAACGTTTGTGTTTCGTCAATTTATGAGTCAATTCTGAGTCACGCTCACATGAGATGCCAAATCTTTCTATTCACCACAAACCATTTTGCTCCCCCTCAATATGTGCATTGGTTCAATTTGAGCAAATCAAAAAAATTTAGCACATACGGGAGAGCGTACATTTTAGTCCAAAAGCATCACATTTTATATCAGATTTCATTTTTAAATCACATTCTCTCCTCCGATCGAAAAATTTCAAATCATTTGAGATTTTGTGATCCCAATTGATTTAAATGAGTTTATAAGTATGGGAGAAAATGTGGTCAGATTTTAACATGCACCGATAATGAGACACTTATTCACTGCTGCTGGTGCACAAAGTTTATAAAGGTGCAGAAATTTTGAGCAAATACGCTCCCCCTCAATTAATGACCCGTCTTTTATTTAAAGAGCCGTAGTCATTAAGTTGAGCGGCAAGGTATTTGTGAAAATTTAAGTCCAATAGCCACATTGTAAACCACAAAAACTCTCTTGAAGAATCATAGAAGAGAGATTTTGGGATGAAAGAAGACTTCTCTTCTTTTTCAAGAAATGATGCACTGAAACGTACATAATTTCGAAATATCCGTACACAGTGAAAGACATAGATACCACAAATATTCTTAATTATATATACTGGTAGTGCAAAGTTTACATAATATCACCGTTACATCACCCCAACAAATTAAGTAAAATAGGGTGATAACAAAAGATAAACCCGAAGATTCAGTCAGTTCTTCGTAGGAGCATGTAGTCACCATCACGAAGTCTACCACCCACGTAGCACTCAAGACTGCGATAAATCCTCCTCATCTTTAACCTGTGTTGGATGGCGTTCAGAAATTTGTTGTTCAGCTTCAAGTCATGGTCCGTCCATTGGTCGGTATATCTCCTGGGCTTGGCTGAGTAGACTTGATATTCTTTCACACGGAAGTCCAATGCATCGTCGACCATTTCCAACGTACCATCGCTGAACTTGTGCAGTTCTTCAAGGCGCATAACCATGGGAATGTTATATCTATCTCTAAATACCACAGCTCTTGGAGAGTCAATGACTGTATAGTCAGGTACCGGTTCCAAATCACCAACTTCCCATTGAGGTTTTATGAGGTTCAGCTGCGTCTGATAACTTTCAATGCCGAGTTGAAGGTCTTCAACACGTTTCCTAATAACGAGACCCCTGATCCAATGAAGAACGGCAAACACAAGAGTTTTCTTTTCATGCGGAGCTAAATGATGCAGCTTTCCTTGAATATGAAGTAGATACAGGTCTTCGAAGTCATTGGGACGAAGATGCTTGAAATCACCTTCAGAAATCACGTAGTCCTTGAGGTCAGCCCGGCGTAGAACAATGGTCTTCAAGTAATCATACCCATAAATAGGGTGAATCTGGACTTTGACCACACTGATGATTTGAAGTGGCGAGCGAACAGATTTCTTGTCACCCTTGGCTTTGAATCTTTCAACATAAAACTGTTGCTTCTTGAACCACCAATGAGAGATCCCAAGAGCTGTCGGGACATCATACTCACACTCTTTATTTATCCACATCCCGTCAGGTACCATCTGTTCCAATCCAATATCTTTGTAGGATGCAGCCTTCATCTTGGTGATAGACAAGGCATACTTACGCTGCTTCCTACCAAACCGAAGATATTCAAGATCCTTGTTGAAGAAAAACTGGGTCTTAATCGTGACATGACCTGGAGATCCACCCAAAGGAAGTGGCTTGCTGTAGCTGTGGTTAGTAATTTCATCATCGACCAGATCATTGAACATCTTGTGGCACTCCTCTATCTGATATTGAAGGTGAGTTACATCAGAATGAAAAACCTTGACAATGTCATAGGCTGGTCCTTCCAGATCTTTCTGTGTCAACTTTGATATTCCTCGCTTCTTACAAAACATGCAATGAATGTTCCCATATCTCCAATTTGTGCGAGCAATGAGTTTTCAGCTGGAGGAACAAAGCTGTTGGTGATGGCGCTGGCCAGTTGTTGTCAGAGACCGGTTGATCGGAAGGAGAGACAGACCATGTTGGCTCAGATGTTGGTGGCTGATCAACATTAGGTGTTACATACACTTGCAGCTCGTCTTTGGTCAACACGACAGAAGGCGTGTCATCGTCTCTGGAGAGTGATTGCCACCACTTATCCTTTTGTGAAATGTGAGCTATCGATGCATCGTCATCATCTTCATCTGAAGATTCTTCAGGATAAGACATGACTGATTCTTCATTAATCATTCGATCTTCATGAATTGGTGATGCCAAGCTAGACGTTCCTGTGTCAATCGTGGTCCATGCCGCATAAGTGGTATGCTGGGCTTGTTTTGATGAAGTTGACTTATCAGATTTCTTAGAGGACTGCTTCTTGGATGATGATGTGGGAGGTGGTGGCATTGGTATTTAATGATGTGTCCTTTCTGTCCTGATGATCCTGACGGTCCAGATGATCCAGGTGGTGGAGGTGGTGGTGGANATTACCAGACCCCTGATCCAATGAAGAACGGCAAACACACGTGTTTTCTTTTCATGCGGAGCTAAATGATGCAGCTTTCCTTGAATGTGAAGTAGATACAGGTCTTCGAAGTCATTGGGACGAAGATGCTTGAAATCACCTTCAGAAATCACGTAGTCCTTGAGGTCAGCTCGGCGTAGAACAATGGTCTTCAAGTAATCATACCCATAAATAGGGTGAATCTGGACTTTGACCACACTGATGATTTGAAGTGGCGAGCGAATAGATTTCTTGTCACCCTTCGCTTTGAATCTTTCAACATAAAACTGTTGCTTCTTGAACCACTAATGAGAGATCCCAAGAGCTGCCGGGACATCATACTCACACTCTTCATTTATCCACATCCCATCAGGTACCGTATGTTCCAATCCAATATCTTTGTAGGATGCAGCCTTCATCTTGGTGATAGACAAGGCATACTTACGCTGCTTGCTACCGAACTGAAGATATTCAAGATCCTTGTTGAAGAAAAACTCGGTCTGAATCGTGACATGACCTGGAGATCCACCCAAAGGAAGTGGCTTGCTGTAGCTGTGGTTAGTAATTTCATCATCGACCAAATCATTGAACATCTTGTGGCACTCCTCCATCTGATATTGAAGGTGAGTTACATCAGAATGAAAAACCTTGACAATGTCATAGGCTGGTCCTTCCATATCTTTCTGTGTCAACTTTGATATTCCTTGCTACTTACAAAACCATGCAATGAATGTTCCCATATCTCCAGTTTGTGCGAGCAATGAGTTTTCAGCTGGAGGAACGAAGCTGTTGGTGATGGCATTGGCCTAGTTGTTGTCAGAGACCGGTTGATCGGCAGGAGAGACAGACCAGGTTGGCTCAGATGTTGGTGGCTGATCAACATTAGGTGTTACACACGCTTGCAGCTCGTCTTTGGTCAACACGACAGAAGGCGTGTCATCATCTTTGGAGAGTGATTGCCACCACTTATCCTTTTGTGAAATGTGAGCTGTCGATGCATCGTCATCATCTTCATCCGAAGATGTTTCGGGATAAGACATGACTGATTCTTCATTAATCACCCGATCTTCATGAATTGGTGATGCCATGCTAGCCGTTCCTGTGTCAATCGTGGTCCATGCCGCATAAGTGGTATGCTGGGCTTGTTTTGATGAAGTTGACTTATTAGATTTCTTAGAAGACTGCTTCTTGGATAATGATGTGGGAGGTGGTGGCATTGGTTGTGAATGATGTGTTCCTTTCTGTCCTAATGATCCTGACGGTCCTGATGATCCAGGTGGTGGAGGTGGTGGTGGATGTGATGGTGGATGCTGCGGGTGACTTTGGTGTTTCCTTTTCCTTTTGCGTTCTTTCTCCATGTCTTTGTGGTGTTGTTCTGCATTGTCTTGCTGAATGGAGGCTTCTAGGGCCTCATACAACCTGATATGTGCTTCATGCCCTTTGTACTGGTTATTCTCGAACAAACGTTCTTGTAGAATTAACTTCATGTCAATGGTTGGTAGGTCTTTGAATCGAGATCTGAGGGGAGCCTCCATTGCGTAGCTAACAGCTTCTTGGACTTGATCGTCGATGGCATTTGAGACTAAACGATCAATGTTGAGGTGTTCCATCTTATACAGCCTGTCATTGTGATTCTTGATAGTTTGAGATAGATCAAGTTCCATAACGCTCCTTATCACCTTTTCATGCTTCGTCAATTTCTCATTAATGGTTACGTTGTCGTTGACAAGATCTGCAGTAATTTGACGAACATTGTCAACTTGAGAAGCAAGACTTGCAACGGTGGCTGTAGGAGTTGGTGTCACAGTAGTAGTGGTGACAGTGGCCTATAAGGTGATAGCAGGTGTGGGATCCGTAGTGGCAGTTGTGGTGATTGGAGTGGGTGTCGGCTTTGTCATGGTAGGAGTATTGGAGGTTTCTTGTTGGATGGGAACATCTACCATTGAAATAGCTTCTTCGTGTTCTTCACTTGATTTGTCAGCTTCTGATTCATTGGGTTTGTCCACCATAAACTGATCACCGTAAGCTTCAAGATTTTTGTAGGAAGCTAGAGTTCCTGTTGAGCTATCAGGTTCCACAGCAATCTTCTGATCATCAGACTTAAGCTTGAGATTTCCTTGCACATCTGGGTACGCAGTGGACACAAATTCTGCATGAAGAGTGTCTAATGGAGTCTCTGTCACTTTTTCCAGTTCCTGAAATGGCTTGTCAATGGTGGCTACTTTTGACGTTAAGTTTGATTCCTCCACCTTTTCTGATAGGTCTGCTTCAGATTCAGACTCACTTGACTCGGCAAGTTGTTCCAGACTTAGTGATGGAGACACGGTCTTGTCAGAAGTGGTTTTGGTTGTTGATGGTTCAGGTGATCTCCTTTTAAGGATGAACTGTGATGTTGCAGATTTGGAAGCCGGAGATGAGATTTTCAACAGTGTTTGGGCTGCCAGTTCATCAGATGCAACTTCTTTACCTTTGCCTTCAACATGCTGTATTTGTTGTACCTTGCCAGAGTCAGGCTCAGTGATGCTTACTCCTCTGACAGGATGACCCGGTGGCATACCAGTGTCAATGAGACTGTCTTGAACCGCTTGTTGTACCATCATCTCTTCAACATTAAGCGTGTCTTCAGGTTCAGGATCATCTCTTGGAGTCTCCTTGGTTTGGTTTACTTTGAATCTGATTTCTTATCCTGATTACCTTGTTTGCTCTTCTTGCTACGTTCTGAGGAATCAGCTGAGGCAGTCACTCCTTTGCGTTTCTTAGACGATGACTTACTTGGCTTGGTATCTTGACTTGCAGTCAACAATTTGACATACTCATTATAGTACGAGGCTTTGAGTATGTCTTGTGTGAGTAAAGCCACTGGTATCGCCATACCAAAGATTATTTGGGAGGTTCCTTTGGCAGTATACTTAAGAAACCCCATGGCATTCTCTTCAGAGGAAAGGTGAAGTGGTGATCCACTCCTGGTATGGAACCTTAGGGTTTTTTGAAGGCGGATTATAATCAACTTGGTGAATCGAATGCTAGGAATTAGAAGTTTAGTCGACTTCTTTTTGCCTTCTTTATGAGCCTCCAGATTTGCCTTATCTTCAAGAAATGAGTGTATAGAGTGAGAGAACTCTTCCCAGATTCGTTCAACAAAGTCAATATTCTTTCCATGGACAATACCCCAGAGAATTTGAAGTGAAGGAGCTCTAAGTCTCTCGTACCCAGAGGTTTTGCCAGTAAGACAAAGATTGATGAGACTGATGATGGCTCTCCAAGGTTGGTACATGTCATTAGTGATGAAAGAGGATAATGTGGTAACTTTGGTAGGATATCCCAGTTCATTGACGAAATTCAGGAGGGCAGCTGGATATCACCAGTGGGCATGATCTGTAGGGCACTGCCAAGAGTTTCTTTGGTGATGTTCACCCATTGTTCATCCAGCTGGCATCTATAAGTACCAGTAACCCTTTCGTAGCTCATAGTGTTCCAGAATTATTGGATGTAGATGGAAGGAATGGTTGCAAATGCAGTGAATGCTCGGAAGAAAGATGTCTGCTTCAATAGATCCAGAGCTAATTTGAATATTGGGTGCTTATGTGGCTTGACCGCTTTCAGGTAACAGTTACTTTTGCCAATTGCCACCCATTTGTCAAAAGGTAAGATTTCATCATCCGTACGAGTAGGTGGAGCAAGTGGTTGTTCTGATGAACCGTCAACATTAGATTCAGACATCTTCTCTGCAAATTTAATGAACTCAAATAAGTACATTTTATTAGCATCATTTATCCTACATTATTCGCTTGTTTTATATTATGTTACATGAGAATCGATACTTAATGGCTTACTTTTGTTATTCTCAGTTATAAACAAGCAATTGGTGAAACTTGGCGATTTTGAACTAATTATGGAGCAAAACTAGCAAGATGTCAAAAGTCTACTGAAATCCAGAAGATGCGTCGTATCTCTTTCAACAGATACGCCGCAATATCATACTTAGATGAATTCGAAGACCATTGCCTGACTTTGAAGAATGCGCCGCATGTAATTCTATCGTGCGCCGCATATGAAACTTTGGTCAACGAAGAAGATCAAGCTCGTTCTACTCCAGATACGCCGCATTATGCTTCTGACATACGGCGTATCACTTTCAAGACTTCACCAAAAGATGATCCAAGATACAAGAGAACATGCGCTGCATAAGAGATTGAAGATACACCGCATCTAAAGGCGGTGTACGAATATTCTGGAATATAATATTCTTGGACCCCATGCAAAGTTACCTTGATACGCCGCATCAGACCAATCCGATGCGCCGTATTGGCCACATACAATCCTTACCGAGACATCAAGTGAAGATTAGAAGCTTAAAGAATAAGTTAAAGATTACAAGTCGACACTTAAAGATGCTTTCGTATTTTGGCCGTAAAATCTTCATCCGGACTCCGTTTTAGTTGATTCAAGCGGCCACGGAAAGAGAAAAAGGAGATCTATCTGATTCTGAAGGAGATGCGGTGCATTGGGTTTTAGATGCACCGTATTGGCTGATGCTCCATATCAGAATTCTAGATACGCCATATCTTGTCAGTTTCAAACTTGGAGGCTACGTTTACTTATAGATGCGGCGCATCTAACTCTCTAGATGGGCCGTATCGATCCAGATTTCAGAATCTATAAATACCGGGCTCATTCACGAATTAGGGTATCCTTAGGAACCCTTAGGGTCATTCCCAGACGACCAAGACCCCTCCAAACAGCATAATATCAACCTTGAAGACCTAATTATCCTTGTAGAACATCTCTAATCATTGTTATATTTATTAATCACTCGGTTAGCGTATCGTATTCACTATATTCTATTCATGTTGATTATGTTTATGTACCTTGCTACAGAGATTATGGTTTAACACCCTTATGTGTTAGCCAAGTTTATGATTATTTGATGTTATGATGTGTTTCTAATTCGATTGGTTGCTCAGTCTTAGTTTTAATTACTTATGTTAAATAGTTTTGTTTTATTGTACTAGTAAGCTTTAATTCATCAGGATTGATGGCCGGTAGTTTGTGAGTACGCAATAATCAAATGCCCGCCTTAAAATTGCTTTCCCATCAATTAAAGTTTATATGTTTGATGTCTTTGGTGAACTTATATTAGTGCATTGATTACCTTTGTGTCTAGCTGAGCACTCTTGGGCCGCCATACCCCTTCCTCGCCTATTTACTCTGATGTCTTTGGATAAGTAGGATATTCATAAGTAATCATTAAGGGTTTACTCGCCGATATAATAGCCAACGAGTACGGATTAATTATATATACTTCATATAAAACTGGCAATAGAACAAGTGACAAGCTATTAAACATAAAATCAGTAATTATTAAGCAGCTTTATGTGGATTCCGATTAATTGGAATCTAGACTCTAGGTATACAAGAGGTAGGATTGAACGCGCCTAGTCTTGAGCACCAATCACTGCAGGTCTTAGAACTTATCAAAATACAATCTTATATGACTGAACTTGGTTAACACGTTCTTCTTATTTTCGATATCTTCAAGCTTCTATTGTTTATTTAGTTTAGTTTAATATAAAACCAAACTCGTGCCTGTCTCTCAGGCTGAACCCCCCTTTGCTTTAGTTTAGGATTAATTTATTAGAGTCGAATACCTCTAGAATTAGTATATTAGAAACCTCACTCTTAGTGATCGACACCCTACTTACCAACTAGCTACATTGATCGGGTACACTGCCCGTTAGTGTTGTTATAGGTTATGTCGGCAAAATATAAATTTAAAACTTGATAAAGAATAAACACCTATACAACGACACATCAAGTTTTTGGCGCCGCTGCCGGGGAGTGAATTTATCTTTTTGCTAGTTTTATTGATACTTTTCTGTTTTTAGTTTGTTTTAGTTTGTTTGGTTTGTTTGTTTGTTAATCTGTTAACTGTCTGTGTGTCTGTCTCAGAAGGGAGATACGGCGTATTCTTGTCTGGGAATACAGTGTATTGACATTCTGTGACCAATTTTTTTAGTTTGTGTGATTTTTAGTTTTAAAATTTTCTAAAAAAAATTATTGCAGGAAGCTAATACGACGTATCCATTGTCTGTTGGATACGGCGCATTAACTTGCATCGATACGACGTATCTATTGTCTGTTAGATACGGCGCATCGATCTTCTGTAACACAAAAATACTTTTTCGTGTTTATTTAATTTTTAGTATTTAGTTTTTATTTTTTATTTGTTTGTTTCGGTTACTGCTGGTCTTGGTTGTTTATCTTTCAGGTAATCATGGAGGAGGACAATCCGGATATAACTATGGAAGAATATCTTAGGCTTAACAGAGAAAGATCCTTGTGCGATAATAAGGTGTACGATCAGGAAAGAGCAAGATATGGTGCACAAGTAATCAATGATAAAGAAGCTACAATGGAAGAATACTTGTTATTAAAGCAGGAAAAGTTAGGGAAAGAAAGAAACAAATTGCCATTTCGACACACTTGGACCTTATCAAATGATGATGATGATGAAGAATCATATGATTATGATGCAATTAGGATTCCGGCAATAGTTATTAATGATGCTATTTCTTCGAAAATTGTTGAAGATGAAGAAGAGTCACAAGTGTTTGATTTGAATGAAAATCCGGCAATTGTTTACAAAGAGGCTTATTCATCCGAAAGTGCTTATGATGAAAATGAAGATGAATGTGGAACAATGGTGTACAGTGCTATTACTTGTGATTTTCCACTCGAGTTGGAAGATATATTCTCATCCTATCAAAAACACCATGATGATATTCCATCGGATGAAGATAATGAGTATTCTGATATTGAAAAGTTTGATGCTATTGTGTACGATGACATACCGTAATTGCCACAACAAAATGAAATATTCATGAGTGGAATAGATGAGCCAGATTATGACCCCACTAAGGATTTTGAAAAAATGTGGGATGACTTATTTGAAGCGGCTATTCGGGATAAAAATGAAATTGCAAAACCACTAGTTGAAGATGGAGACTCACAAGATGAATTAGAGTCACTTACAATACAAAGTGGTACAAATTTATTTAATATTATTAATCCCGTTACTAATCATCTTGCTAGTTTTCCTAAACAGGTTTCAAAACAAAAGAATGATGAGGTGGAATTTATTACACTACCCAATGAAGCATATAAAGCACCTGTTATTAACCCATTTTTGGTTGAACTCGAGAAAGAATTCAAGGATGAGCTGATGGACACGACCATGATTGAAGAGGATGACTTCAATCCTATGAAGGATATAGAGGAACTCAAACTTTTAATTGCCAGAGACCCTTTCTCATCTTTTATGGAAGTCAAGGGACGCCTTACTACCAATGGAACAAACAAAGAAGAAAGGAGACTCATTGATCCTAAACATACTACTCTCTCACATGTAATGTTCAAGCCATCCAATTTATTAACCAAAACGGGTAAGGTAATGAACGAAGTACACATATTGCCAAGGTATTATCTTTACATATTCTATCTTCCTACTGTAGCAAATTTACACCATTATGATGCTTATNTCATTGATCCTCAACATACTACTCTCTCACATGTAATGTTCAAGCCATCCAATTTATTAACCAAAACGGGTAAGGTAATGAACGAAGTACACATATTGCCAAGGTATTATCTTTACATATTCTATCTTCCTACTGTAGCAAATTTACACCATTATGATGCTTATTGCTACTATCACCCACACTTGACCGCAAGATGGGGGGGGGGGGGAAAACCCCTTTTACATTTAAATAAGGGTGGAGTCAGGCTCGTGACTCGAACAAAAACAAGCGCTTCGTGGGAGGCAACCCACGCTTGTCTTTTATTTTGTTTTTAGTTTATTTTTATTTTCGTATTTCTGTCAGTTGGTCAATACGGCGCATGCACTTTTAGTGGATGCGGCGTATTAGTTACAGGAAGTTGATGCGGCGTATCCAATATTCCATGGATACGGCGCATCGACACTCTGACCTGTAATTTTTCGTATTTTTATTTTCCTAACCAATGATTAATGAGATGTCCTCGAGATTCTTTTTCTGTGGTCTATATTTTTTACAGGTCTGGACAATTGAGGATGTTAATAAACTCCTGAATTACATATGCTCGCATTCTTACCATGATGGATCATACCGAGCAAAATCTTAGGGGAGTTTTCCGTTCTAATTCTTTTAATTTCCTGTTTTTAATTTCAAATTAAACAACGAGGACGTTGTTTATCTTAAGTGGGGGGATGGAGAATTAGAACGTTTACTTATCCTTATTTCTCAAAAATATGCTTAATATGCACTTAATATGCCTAAATTTAAAATTTTTCTAGCATGTTTTTGTTAAATCAAAGTTGCATGACCGCACACATAACCCTTATTTCCAAATTGTGAGAATTAAGCCTATTCTGTTTCCTAATATTTTACCCAAAATTCCACAAAAATATGAGTGTGCCGGTGACTTGTAGTAAACTTTAGAACTTGGCTTGTATACTATTCGAGACCACCATAATAAGTATTATTGATACAATTGGAGTGACTTGTCTAACTTGGTAAATTTCTAGGATTACACCCAAAAAGCCTAATACATGTTATGTTTATTAACTAACTACACTGGTTAGTTAACCCCCCTATAAACCCTTTTGTTTACTCTCACTTTTAGAGTAAGATACCCCTAGAAAAACCCTCAGAGCCATTCCTTTCGTTTCTTAAACCAATGTTTAAATTGTTTCGTTACACCTATACACCTTAGCCTACCCTGTAGATTTAAGTCCGTGGTTAGTTGCTTTTAGTAAAAGTGTGTATTCCCCACGTTTCCTGTGTTCGTGTGCGTAATTATTATCTATGGTTAGATCGGGAAATTGCACAATGCAATGGAGTGAATGTATATAATGTATTTTTGTTTTTCGTGTGTTTACTACTTTCACTATTACTTTTATGTCTGAAAGTATGAGAAGTAAAGAAAAATTATCCGGAATTATTGTGATGGTGAAGTGGTGAAATTTTACACCATTAGTTAGTTACTAAAAAAAATCGAAAAAAAAATCAAAAAAAAAGAAAAAAAGGAAAAAAAATGAGAAAAAATGAGAAAAGAAAAAGAAAGAAGAAAGTTGGAAGTTTGTTAAACCAACGATGTAAAGTTATGTAAGTGGTTCATAAGGCCGCTATTTGTTGTACTATATATATGGATTGCAAGGGAGTTGGCCGTTATGGGAACGCCAACTAAGGTTTATTCTTTGATTGAGAGATTATTGAGTCTAATTCATGTCTACCCACAGCGTGAGTTTCAAGTGTCAAAGTGTAAGTTAGTCAATGATATGTGTCTTACTCATGGGATGGTTGGGAAAGTGTTAACCACACATTAGGACTTAATCTATTTGTTTTGTTTATTTATTTTTTTTATTTTACACCAATTTGTATCCCAATTATTATCCATATCCTATATCATTCTTCAATCAAACCTTTGATTTATTTGAGATTAGAGATTTGAGCAATCTTAAGTATCGTAGTCGTGGATTCGATTATGTATGTATGATTTTGTCGCCCTTTTTGATATATATTATTGGTGAAGATTACTTGGTCCTATCTTTAGCCTATTCGAGTTAAGGAATTGAGCAATTGCGAGTATCGTGGTCGTGGATTCGATCATGTATTTGTAATTTTGTCGCCTTTTCTGGAATATGAGATCGATAGAGATTAAAAAGGATGATCAACCCTTAACCAACAAACCCTTTTTACCGCTTTAGACTTGTCACTCCTTAGCTTTAGTGGTGGAGATGTGTATCCTTGCCAAGCTTATGATAGAATACTCGTCATGACCGAGCAATTGAGCGAATTACTAAAATGTTACCACATAGATTAGTTAAGTGATTTGAGTGATTTCATTTTCCTATTTCGTGAGGTGTTTGGTTGTGTAATTGAGATTGAATGAATGATTGCTTAACTATAAAAATCCTAGACAACTGTTTAGGATACATTTTCATAAGTTAAGTTCAAGTGGGGGGATATTTGATGAACTCAAATAAGTTGATTTTATTAGCATCATTTATCCTATGTTATTCGCTTGTTTTATATTATGTTACATGAGAATCGATACTTAATGGCTTGCTTTTGTTAATCTCAGCTATAAAAAAGCAATTGGTGAAACTTGGCGATTTTGGACTAATTATGGAGCAAAACTAGCAAGATGTCAAAAGTCTACTGAAATCCAGAAGATGCGCCGTATCTCTTTCAACGGATACGCCGCAATATCGTACTTAGATGAATTCGAAGACCATTGCCTAACTTTGAAGAATGCGCCGCATGTAATTCTATCATGCGCGGCATATGAAACTTTGGTCAACGAAGAAGATCAAGCTCGTTCTACTCCAGATACGCCGCATTATGCTTCTGACATACGGCGTATCACTTTCAAGACTTCACCAAAAGATGATCCAAGATATAAGATAACATGCGCCGCATAAGAGATTGAAGATACACCGCATCTAAAGGCGGTGTACGAATATTCTGGAATATAATAATCTTGGACCCCACACGAAGTTACCTTGATACTCCGTATCGGACCAATCCGATGCGCCGTATTGGCCACATACAATCCTTACCGGGACATCAAGTGAGGATTAGAAGCTTAAAGAAGAAGTTAAAGATTACAAGTCGACACTTAAAGATGCTTTCGTATTTTGGCCGTAAAATCTTCATCCGGACTCCGTTTTAGTTGATTCAAGCGGCCACGGAAAGAGAAAAAGGAGATCTATCTGATTCTAAAGGAGATGCGGCACATTGGGTCATTAGATGCACCGTATTAGCTGATGATCCATATCAGAATTCTAGATACGCCATATCTTGTCAGTTTCAGACTTGGAGGCTACGTTTACTTATAGATGCGGCATATCTAACTCTCTAGATGCGCCGTATCGACTCAGATTTCAGAACCTATAAATACCGGGCTCATTCACGAATTAGGGTATCCTTGGGAACCCTTAGGGTCATTCCCAGACGACCAAGACCCCTCCAAACAGCAGAATATCAACCTTGAAGACCTAATTATCCTTGAAGAACATCTCTAATCATTGTTATATTTATTAATCACTCGGTTAGCGTATCGTATTCACTATATTCTATTCATGTTGATTATGTTTATGTACCTTGCTACAGAGATTATGGGCTAACACCCTTATGTGTTAGCCAAGTTTATGATTATTTGATGTTATGATGTGTTTCTAATTCGATTGGTTGCTCAGTCTTAGTTTTAATTACTTATGTTAAATAGTTTTGTTTTATTGTACTAGTAAGCTTTAATTCATCAAGATTGATGGCCGGTAGTTTGTGAGTACGCAATAACCAAATGCCCGCCTTAAAATTGCTTTCCCATCAATTAAAGTTTATATGTTTGATGTCTTTGGTGAACTTATATTAGTGCATTGATTACCTTTGTGTCTAGCTGAGCACTGTTGGGCAGCCATACCCCTTCCTCGCCTATTTACTCCGATGTCTTTGGAGAAGTAGGATATTCATAAGTAATCATTAAGGGTTTACTCGCCGATATAATAGCCAACGAGTACGGATTAATTATATACACTTCATATAAAACTAGCAATAGAACAAGTGACAAGCTATTAAACATAAAATCAGTAATTATTAAGCAGCTTTATGCGGATTCCGATTAATTGGAATCTAGACTCTAGGTCTACAAGAGGTAGGATTGACCGTGCCTAGTCTTGAGCACCAATCACTGCAGGTCTTAGAACTTATCAAAATACAATCTTATATGACTGAACTTGGTTAACATGTTCTTCTTATTTTCGATATCTTCAAGCTTCTATTGTTTATTTAGTTTAGTTTAATTAGTTTAATATAAAACCAAACTCGTGCCAGTCTCTCAGGCTGAACCCCCCTTTGCTTTAGTTTAGGATTAACTTAGTAGAGTCGAATACCTCTAGAATTAGTATATTAGAAACCTCACTCTTAGTGATCGACACCCTACTTACCAACTAGCTACATTGATCGGGTACACTGCCCGTTAGTGTTGTTATAGGTTAAGTCGGCAAAATATAAATTTAAAACTTGATAAAAAATAAACACCTATACAACGACACATCAAAATTCCACAATTTCACCACCGAAGAGACAAATGAAAATATACATGTCAGATAACACGATTATGCCCAAGAGCTATGGACACAACATTCAAATCAACAAGCATATTATTGATAGCAAAAAAAATGAGAAGAATGACAAACTAAATTGGACACATTAGCAAGGCACATACTTAATCGCTAACAGGTAACACAGTTAATCGCCACTGGAATTAAACACCCAAATTAAGTTAATCGCTAACGGAGTTAAACGCTAACCGAGTTAATCGCTATCAGGGTTAAACGCTAACATAGTTAAACGCTAGTCAAGCTAAACGCTAACAGAGCTAAATGCTAACTGAGCTAAACGCTAGTCGAGCTAAACGCTAACAGGGTTAAACGCTGGCTGAGTTAAACGCTAGATGAGCTAATCGCTAACTGAGATAAACGCTAACCGAGTTAATCGCTAGTCGAACTAAACGCTAACAGAGTTAAACGCTAGATGAGCTAATCGCTAACTGAGATAAACGCTAACCGAGTTAATCGCTAGTCGAACTAAACGCTAACAGAGTTAAACGCTACCCGAGCTAAACGCTTAATAGAGTTAAATGCTAACCGAGTTTAATCGCAGACAGAGTTAATCGCTAACAAGAAGCCCAGAACTTAAATGCTATCAAGAATCCACACTAATCGCTATCAAGAAACAATACTAATCGCTATCAGGAACAAATAATAATCGCCACACAGTCACAAAAATACGGTAACTACCAAGCATGTTCCCAACATAATCACAACCAATTGAAACCTGATGTATAATCTGCACACACTAGAACACTAAATCGCTACAACATTACGTCCATCATAACGGGATCTCTAACCACAACACACTTAATCGCTTTCAAGAACATGCACTTCAATCGACAACACATGAATCACATCACACTTAATCGCTAACAAGAATGTCATATCAAGTGAAAGCACATAACCCAAACCATAGTTAATCGCTATCAAGAAACATATACTCCTCGATCCTAAAACATCTAGAATACAACCGAATACACAAGCATATAAAGACAAGAAATATGTACGCATTAAACATAACAAAGACATATAGCAATCAACAACATACTAACCAATTCAACAGTAAATACGTGGATGAGCGACACCTATAACAAAACCATAACAGATAATAATCGTTAGACTACATCCTAGGCTATAGAATATGAACCTTGAAAGACAAAATCACACAAACTAGAGAATCTTAATGGATGATAAAGTGTGATAGGGAGGTAGTAGTAGCGATTAGATCGAGAGAGTATGAAATGAGTAAAATTAGTTTTTGTGAAACTTTCAAATGAACTAATCGCTAAGTACTTATAGGGTCATACTCATCTTTCATGAAATTGCAGAACTGGCCCTTGTACTAGTTAACCACCAAATATCTTTTACAACTTAGCTAATCTAGCCCTTGTACTAGCTAATTACCAAGTATCACCTAATGGCAAGATAACACCTTGTACTTAATAAACACCACATATCACCAAGTAACACTAAATTATAAAAACGAATCCAAAATACCACAAAAAATACTCAAACACAAGGCAGAAACACACAAAAATCAGTTTAGCAGATAACAACATACAAAATAACAAAATAGTTCACAACAATGATAACCTCTCCCCCTAAAGCAATGACCAGATCATAAATCTGAGATCATTGATTGACATAACAAAGAAATATTACACAGGGTGCTAGAGTGAACCCGGATGTAAAGTAATCCGTGATAAGCAGAGTTATGAAGCACAAGTTACCATTTGAAGTAATGGAAAAATAAAGACATGTATTGTTATTCTGTTCGAACTTCATTTAATGAACCGTGCCATTATTGAATGACATTTCTAGGACCGTAAATGTTATCGGTGCCAGAGAAAAAGAACATGCCTATGATTGTACCTAAGGGGATATGCCTTATTCAAAAGTAAGAGAAAACAAAACAAAAAAATTTATTTATTTACTTAGTATAGAATGCTATATGCACAAGTATACGGGAAGAATAAACACTGGTAAAAACCCGAGTCCTGATTAGAGATAATCAGGAGTCCTGGACAGACCACATCAGGGAGAGATCTGATCTCCTAAATTAGGAGATTTCAGTGCCTTCGGTTGCCATATTTGGGCTCTCTTAGTAACATGTCCAGCTGAAGAATTAGCACACTGCTGATAGTGACCCGCACATTTGTGACTGGTAGGTGACCATTTACGTGGGTTCATGGAGCGATCATTAATGTTATCAGGGAGTTTCTTGTCTTTAGATATATGCTGACAATCATATGACCATTTGAGACCATTCATCATGAACATTCTCCCCGTTGGTACCCACTTAAGAAAGGATCTACTCATATAAGGTTTCTTATGCACTGTGTCATTCTTATGGTGAATGGCTTTGTTTCCAACTTTTCTTTGACTATGTTTAAAGGGCACATCAGCTTTGTATTTGTTTATGACCTTAGTAGATTGGGAGTTACCATTATGTGTGATGACATATCTACCATCTTACTTATGAGCATGAGACTTAAAATGAGTTTTGACAAACTTATCATTAGGTTTATATTGTGAAGAGTCTGGTTTTATCAAAACTTGTTTCTCATCAACTTAGGAGGCAAACCGAGTTTTTGATGATTTTGGACGTTCAGATTTAAAAGCATTCGGTTGTCTAACCGCTGGTTGGCTTCTCTTAGGTTGAAGCACCGGTTTTCCCAAGATGGATGGTTTTGCAAACTTAAGGGTCACACTATTTCCAGTGGTTTTTCTCAGCTCGTTTTTTAATGCAGTAACTGTGAAGCCCATTTTCTGAAGTTGAGCTTTGAATACATCATTTTTGGCAATCAAAAAGGTTGTTTGTTCTATTGTCTTAGTTCTCGTTTCTTTGATTGACTCGTCAGGATTTTTGCAATTCTTTTTCAAAGACTCATTTTCCATAAGTAATTCAGCCACTTTTTGTTCCAACTTAGTGTTTCTAGTTGTTATGGTGTTGCTTTCATGTTTAGCCTTCACTTCATCACACAGTTCAGTAATACGTTTTTTCAGGTTGTTGATAGTTAAGTTTTTGGCTTCTATCTGGGCTTTCAACTCATTAATCATAAAACATTCATCGAAATCAGGAAGTTCCGGAACTTTATAAGGTTGGTTAGTTTGAAAACTTTCTTCCTTTTGTTGCATTGCAATTTCAAGTGAAATGCAATGTTTTTCAAGTTGTGAAAATCTGTTTGAAAGTTCATCAAAAACCTCTTTATCAACCACGCCATTTGATTTAAAAGACTCATCCGTAAACCAGGGACTTGACTTATCATCACGAACAACATCCTGATCATTTTCTTCCCCTTTATGATTCATATTTGCTGACTCAGAAATGATGTTGCTATCTGACTTTTCCAACAAATATGTGTCCTAAGAGGGCATAACTTGATCAGTATGTAGTCGTTCATCAGACAACATATTATGATGTACAGTTAGAGGTACCTCAGCACATGACACTTGTTCTTCTACTGGACTGAGGTCTGCATCCATGTCATGTGTAATAAGAATCCCTGAACTATTGGTAGTGTCTAGCTTATCAGTCACTAATCCTTTGTATATCGTGACATTTGACCCATCATCCGATGCATTACCGGAATCACCAATACCCTCACAGGATTGCACCTGACATGCCTTTACCTTGGGATCATACATACGTTTGTGTGTTGCTCTTTGCACGATGTACTCCTTAACATTACCCATGAGTTGGAGTAATGTGACTTTCAACATGTCAACCTCGATTCCCGTATGATCAGCAAAGCACTGTTTTGTCATCTGACTGTCGTAGTCATAGTCCATATTGTGTTTCGAATCAATGAACACTTGGAGTTGTTTGTTGATCACACAAAGAGCAGCCATGGATCCAGTTTCGGAAGTCTCTCCTTGTTCAAGTTGTTGTTGTAGTTGATCTAAGTTAATACTGATTGTGTCTGTGAAACTCTGAACCACTTGACAAAAGAGTGTGGCAAATGCACGTTCGAATCCCATCTTGAATCCAATTCCTTCTAACGGTACCGAGAGGTGTGAGTGAAGTTGTCGAAAACATTCTGTGCAGCTTTCGTTTGCATTGTGAAACACTTGTTGTGGCTGTTGAAGCTCTCTCTCTTGCGAAATAGAGTACTCAGAGTCCATTCTAGCTATATCAGGCTCAGACACGTTCATTTGTTGTGAGGGGTTCGGAAGCATCTGTTCATTAATTACTTCGTACATTTTGAGAATCTCAGAGATGACAACATCTGAGTTAGTTGACATGATCTGTTCATTGATCTGTCGGGTATCGGACCCAGCAGCTTGGATGTCATCAATTGAAGCCGTAGTTGTCATGGTGTAGTCTTAAACGGGATTTTACAACTCTTGAGACTTAAACCGAGAAATCGATTCTTTCCCAGGATTTTACTAGAGTCAACAGAGAAAACCGAAAGACGTAGTATGCGAAATGGACTTAGAATGAGAACTTAGATAAGTCACAATTTGTGCTGAGAGTCAAGTCGCGACAAGTCAAGTAACAATATATCCGATTGTGATAAGTCAAGCCGTAAGAGTTAACTCACAACGTCAAAATCACACTCAGATTAATCGAAACGACTTAAGTTACAACGATTCACAAAAACACAAGTAGTTTACAAATCAAAAGAATCTCAAGCTGAGTTAATCGCTAACCACCACTACAAATCAAGAACTAATCGCTGAAAAAGAAAGATAATCGCTACCCCAAAACTAATCGCTAAAAACTAATCGCTGATGAAGTTAAACGCTAATCAGGACCTAATCGCTGCAGGGAGATAATCGCTGAAATGAGATAAACGCTAAACTCAGCAAATCGCTAAAAAGCTAATCGCTAGAGTTTAGGTAATCGCTATCCACTAGAAGACAGTGCGTACTAATCGCTACTCAGAAAAGTCCAAACCAGTCGCTCTCTAGTGATTTGTCCAGTTGTCCAAAAATAGCAAACCACACTAATCGCTGTACTTAATCGCTACCCAGACTGACTTAATCGCTAACAAGAAACACCACAGAAGACTTAATCGCTAAGAAGAAAACGACCAAGAATCCTTCACACCACCAAACTAACGAAAGATATGACCTATCCAAATGAAGAACTATGTAACTATAACAACACTAATCATGAAAGTACATCCAAAACACTTCAAATAACATGAGCAAGATCAAACCAAGATGTTTACCTAAGAAACTATTCTAACCAAATAAAACCACAAAAACCAACAACAAATCCGTGACTCCAAGGCCCTAAGATGTAACATAGGCTCTTGATACCAATTGTAAGATAACCATTAAGTTCCAAACATGATTCTAAGGTTGTTTTGAGTCGTTGGTTTAGAGAGATAAAGAGAGAAGTAGGAGCCTTTTTCTAGAGAGAGAAAGTGAAAAACTATGTGCATATTAGCTTGAAGGTCCAACCCTCACCCTTGCAAGGTGAGGGGTATTTATAGTTACAATCAATAAACGCCTCTACTAGGCTGTGGATCGGGTGTACAGTGGGTAAAGACCCGTCCATCCTCCACGGTGTTACTTAGACTATACTAATTACTAACTAATAAAATAAATACTACGAGCTACCTAATGCTAAACAATACTCGGGGTGACCGAGTCTTTTATATATAAAAAAACGTATTCCTAACACTTAGGATTAGTCATTAGATACTCTTAGGAACCTAACTTAGGCACTAAACCCTAGGCAAAACCCTAAACTCAGTCTAGGTAAAACTAGGTTAGAACTAGACCTAAACCTTAGAACTAAGTTACTATAAGCACCTCTAAGCACCTTAAGCACCTCTAAGCACCTCCCTAGCAAGCAAGCAAGGAGGTGGATCACCTCCTTGTCGATGCCTTGTCACCTTCTTCCCCAAACCGCCTCTCTCGGCAAACCACCACCGCAACCGGCCTATGGCGCCCCCTAGCTACCTCCTAGCCCGTCCTTATCACCACCTAGACCTGCCACAATACCCCATAGCCTTGCTTACTCGATCTCCCCCTCCTTGCCACCTCCTTCTCTTCTTTNCACCTCTAAGCACCTCCCTAGCAAGCAAGCAAGGAGGTGGATCACCTCCTTGTCGATGCCTTGTCACCTTCTTCCCCAAACCGCCTCTCTCGGCAAACCACCACCGCAACCGGCCTATGGCGCCCCCTAGCTACCTCCTAGCCCGTCCTTATCACCACCTAGACCTGCCACAATACCCCATAGCCTTGCTTACTCGATCTCCCCCTCCTTGCCACCTCCTTCTCTTCTTTCTTGCTCGCTACTCATATGCACCCTATAAATACCCCACGAAACCCTCTCATTCCTCTTCATACCTCTTCTCTACTCTCTATCACATACATTCTGTAGTTTAGAACCCTTAGAAACCCTAGGATTCGAGTACAAGAGCCTTGGTCCTTGTCGAGTTATGGTTTGAGCCGAGAGAAGCCCTAGAAAACCCTAAACCCTCGTTAACCCTTCCCTAGCCAAGTAAGCCTTCTTTTCTTGTTCTATTAGCTTTATTTTAGTCTTAGGATAGTATTAGGATGCCTTAGATCCCATTAGAACCCTTGCCTAAGCCTGGGTCATAATCATTTGCTAGTTGACTTTTTAAAACCCTAATTATAGAATAAACCCTAAATATATGCTATAAGTCCTTTCCATAAGCCCTAAGCTAGTTTAGGTAACTTAGATAAGCTAATATTAGTTAAACATAAGCGAGGAAACCTTTTTTTCATAAAAATATAGTTTGCATGGAATTAGGACTATTTGCAAACTTTTCCATGCATAGGGGTATATATGGTAATTTTCTGAAAATATTGAGTCTAGGGACTATTTTTGACATTTCTTAGAAGTTATAAGTATAATTACCCTTTTTGTAAAGTTGTAAACCCTAGGATAAAAAGTTAAAAAGTTATAAAACTTAAAAGGACTAGTTTTGCAAAAGTTATAAAGTTAAGGGTATAAATGGTAAATATAGAAAACTCATAAATCCAAGGGTCATTTTTGTCATTTTCCTAAAATATATAAGTAGAGGGACTAGTGGTGTCAAGTCTAGATAGTTATTAACCTAAGTAATATAAGTATTATAAAGTCTAGGGTAGATTTTGTAAATATGTTAAACTATAAGGATATAAAGTAAAAATATTAAAGTTAGAAGCATAACACAATACTAGGGAGCTTCAAGTGAGGAGTACTATGTGGATATTTCGTTCTGACGAGTTTGTTGGGTTTACGATTTAAAGTGCCCTGACTCCTCAAACGATTATTGCATATACTTCTGAATTATGATGGCCCGAACGGTGTTATGTTATAACTAAACCCTAATAACAACATAACTCAATAGTAAGGAACTTCATGTGAGGAGTATTAACTTCTGAATTATGATGGCCCGAATGGTATTATGTTGATAACATAATACAATAGTACGGAGCTTCATGTGAGGAGTCTTATACTTCTGAATTGTGATGGCCTGAACGGTGTTATGTTATATCTAAGACTCTAAGAACCCTAAGAATAATTACTTAAGAAACATAAACTAAACAACTAAAGCTTGATATACATCCACAACTACAACAACATCAGGATACGTGAGTAAGGCAGTCTAGTTTCCGAGTCACTATTTGCACTAGTTAGAATTCCCTAAGCCCAGGTGAGTTTTCATAGCCTCACACTTTTTAAAATGCTTTCTAAATGCTTTACCAACCCAATGAGAGGGATACGTGCTACTTGCTTTACCTAAAACCGAATACAAGTCTTTTTCTTTGGTTGTTGCACGAATAAACTAACTGCCACCACTACATAACTAAAATTCATGAATCTAATCGTTTGAGATATTTTACCCACGCGAACGCGAATATAGTTGATAGATCTATTGGAGTTTGACAACTCCCGTTGGTATTAACACCTCTTTGGGTGGTACCAATAAGTACTATATTTGAACCCACTGAAGGATTAACTATGGCAAGTTATCCTTCCCATCCCCTCATGTTGGGTCTGCAGCCCACATGACCCGGATTGTTAACGTGTGGTTCATGAGCTTAGTGCAACATACCCCACTCTTGATAATTGTGCACGCATCACAATTATCATACACACATTCACAACATTTTCCCAGATGGGTGTAACAACGTAGCCCAGGGAACTTGTATTCACTAACACTTAAACCAATGATTCTCACTCAACACCTAGTGTTGACTTTTTAAGCATGTATCCTAGGTATATCATAATTATGGAGACATGGCAGAAGGAGACACTAAACTCGGAGGACTTTCAATCTTGTTATCATTCACACACTATTTCACACTTGGATTCACGGGACCTCATCTTAATAAAACTCTAATATGAATGATAACTTATTTATAAAACGTCTCTTTTCGAGTCGTTTTCTATTACTGTAACTGTGATTCCATGAAGTAATACCCCAACCCTAAATCCGCTGCGAAACGTGAAAATGGGGGTGTTACAAATTGGTATCAGAGCATCAGTTGTAGAGAACAAGGTCAAAACCTAAACTACAACTACTTTTCCTAAACCCGAGAAAGTCCTCGGTACCCCTGCCATCCTCCGTAATCATAAATGCTAAGGTTAGTATAGTAATTGCCTGCTTAACTGCTAAATGATTTACAGTATTTTTACTATTATATAGTTATGTCTACTCCCTGCTACGCTACCCCCGTCTCATCTAGTCTACATCCGGAGAATGATCTTTCCTCTCCGAATGTACAAGATTATTCCCCTAAACCATACCTTCCCGATACCTTATGAGACTTTAGGAATAGTTTAGATACACCTTCACCCTTAGGTTTTATCCTATTCATAGATAACCCACACTTAAAACACTTGTGAAATTTCTATGCTAAGGCATCACCTATAACTCTCCTAAACCCTGTTTTACATCCACCATTCCCCACACCTAGATTAGAACCCCATGGTTTCTTTCTCTCTAGAGAACCATGTATACCTAGGAACCCTATCCCTACCTATACCCCTAGATATGACCTTAGGAAACCCTATACATCAGCACCTAACCCTTAGTTAGTAAACCCTCCCATTTCATCTTGGAAAGATGAATTTGTAGAAAACCCCACTAGGACAACTTTAGAAAACCAGGAAAATCATTTAGAGGAAATTTCAAATAACTTAGATAAAATTTTCCTTGACCTTCTTGGGAAGATAGAAAAAGGTCATGATAATAACTTAGGTAATCAACCTGACTATAGTAGTTTAAGGTAGCTAAAATACAGAAAAACCAAATGAGACACCACCATAAAATAACCTTTGCCCGTTTTAGGATATGCACTTTAGAAAAGATGATTGATGATGATAAGGAAAATCATCAATCAAACCTAGAAAATACAAACTGTTGGAATTAGGAAAAAACCTTAGAAATCCCTAAATAATATGCCCTATATAACCTTAGGAATTATGCCTTAGAATAATTAGTGCCTATAGGATATGTAAGATAGGAAATCAATAAAATAAGTTAGGTTTTAGAATCTACCTGGTGCCCCTCAATTAGGATAATTTAGATAAACTAGATTTAAGAATGCCTTTCCCCACTTTAGGTCATCCCTAACCCTATAGGAACCCCTAGGAATATAGACCTACCCCTTAAGATATGACAAGTTAGGTACTTGTTATAATCTACCCCGAACCTTTACCCCTAGGAGCTTAGGATAAACCACCCCGATGCCTTAGATTCATAGATTCTCAAAACTATTTTAAGCCTCCCCTTATACTTTTTTCCTTCCTAAAACCCAATCTCTCCAAACACTTCCCTTATCAATGGTGAGAATTTTTATTCAACACCATAGAGATCTGAATTCTTTCTCCTCCGATCTCTAAATCCTCAATACTTCCATAGCTTCCTTAAGCTATCTTTCCCCTAGTTAGAGAATCTACCCCTAACTATCCCATATGCAAATATACGGTAAACATATATGAGCATATTCATATCCTTTCCCTCTTTACTTTCTTAGACTACTATGATTCCCGAGTTAGTTTTCCCCTCCCCTCTTAGTAAAACCCGAACCATACTCTCTAGGATTCCCATACTTTAGGTTAGAAATGACTTTAAGATATCCCTAGAAAACATAAGCTTAAGTATAGAATACCTTAGACACTAAGATAAGTTATCTAAGAAACCCTTGAGGAAATAGATAAATGAGATTAGGAATCTTTGAGGTTTTATAGATTAGAATCCAAATCCCTACCCCGATAGATAGAAAAATTAGGAATACATCCTTATAAGATAGGATTTAGCCTAGCATAAGAATTCATTAAGGTCATTAGGATTAGAACATAGGTTAGATATAAGGAATTTTAGGATTAAATAGTAAACCTCCACCATAAACCATTAAACCCCTAGTTTAGGATAGACACATTAGCAAAGCTTCTACCATATAGGAATAAACCGTTTTTGAGGATATAGTTTAGCTAGACCTAGTAACCAACCTTTAGGATTTCCCACATAACTTTTAGGATTTAGAAACTCCTAGGAATATTACACCATTAGAACATCCCGAACCTACCCTATAAATTTATGACCTAGACTTAGATCTTGAGGTTATTAGTGTAATATCATACTAAAAACCCAATTATTAGGAAACACTAAACATGAAGTAATTATGTATTACTGTTCATACACCCATATTTAGGCAAAATTTTAAACTTTTGTTTACACTATGCAACTCTGAATCATTAAGTGCTATGTGATTCACACTTACCTTGAATGAGCTCACACGCAACCCACAATGACCTGGACAAGGCACAACACAACTATGGATCAGTTTTGATCACAAGTGCAACATTTTGCACTCACAACACCCACATATGAGGATTTCACCTCTGTGGACCCCACAATACCTACATATGAGAATTTCACCTCAGTGGACCCCACTATACTAATACAAGTTATAATACACACTGTGGGACCTAAAATGCTCACAGTGGACCCCACATTGGGCCTTGCACAACGCTAGCCCATGACCACTAACCCAAGTACACTACACGGATCACATTTAAAAGACTAATGGGCTAACTAATATACATAAGCCCAATGCCAAAGCCCAAAACTATAACATATATGTTATACGATAACATGCAAACACACGTTCACTTTGGTCTTTGTATTCGAAATCGATACAAACAACATATGAGATAAATCACCCCACATGAATCACCCCACTAAAAGGAATCAAGAACACTCAAGGTATAAATTTTATACGAACGTTTGAGCATTAAATAAACACCAAAGCTAAGTTAGCTTAACACGATAGTAAAAATACCAAACGTGGTCAAAATTATGTCAAACGATGTTGAAGTGTCCTAAACAATCTCAAACGAGTATATTAAGTATGTTAAGAGCCTCACAAGCCTCACTAAGCTTAAACTTGCCATGACTAATTATGTTGTATTGGCCCCTTTTGAGAATTATAAACCAAACTGACCCTTATGAAATAAATCCTAAACAAACTAGCTTTTGTCACAAAATTCCCGACGTACCTCCATGTTGCTAATTAGTCACGTAAGAGAAAGGTTGCATGAACTTTTATAATATCAAAAACACAAACTGTGCCCCTTTTATTCGTATTAAGTAGTCACATATAAAATATTGGCGGACCTATATAATACACAAATGAAACCAACCCTTCTACAAATAATTAAATCGAACTACATGTCTATCCATACACACACTCGACAACTTGAAGTACAGACTTGCAACTTTCTTCGTATTTTCTGTGAACACATGCACGCTACAAAACCATTCGTCCTTTGTAAATATAAAACATAATCGATCAATCATTGAAACCAACTTGACACAAGTTCTATCTTATCTCAACACATCTTTTCTGACAAAATTATTCCTTACCCTATCCAACTTGTCTCCCCAACCTGTTACTATATTCGAATAAGGAAGAAGCCATGCACCATAGGTATCCTTGCCAACTTTCTATGTACGCATGTTTGCACACACTCCTTCACCTTTAACATACACAAACATAACACTCAAACTACTTTGCTTTATTCATGTTGTACGAATAACTAAGGCAGAAGAGAACCCATGCAACTTTCCTTTATACGAAAATACTAAAGCACACAAACAAAACCTCCAAAATTCTATTCATCCACTGTGAACTGTCGAGGGGAAAAAACCAAGTAACCGTAGTTCTAGTGCAAGCCAAGGTCGTGTACAAGTTGTTCCTGAATCCTCGTTGGGTGCACGAACAAGTCGCGAGGTCCCCTCACCTTTCCTTAGCCTCGATCCCACAGTCAAGTTCACCTCACCACCTTGTGGTGTTGGTAAGTCATTCGACACTCACATAAATTATTTATCATGTTTTAATTTCCTCAAAACCTATTCGAGTAATCTAGCTTTCCCTTTCAATAATCACACTCATGTTAATCACTATCCAAAATATAGCTAAATGAGTCTTGACGCAACTAAGATTGAATTAGAATATTTAACATTCACTTGTAATCACAAATGAACACATAATATAAAACATTGTAAGTCACCTTGACATGTATATCGAAACTGTTCCAAATATTATACACTTCTCAGAATGGTGTTTGTCACTTACAAATGCACCCGTTAAACCTATTATAAATGGATGCCATATAGAATAAAAAGCTTAACCCAATTCTTTATACATCAAACAATCAGGTTATGCATATTAGTCACCTTAGTGAACACGTTTAATGAGTTTTGGAAGCCTAAAGCTAAGCCCTTTTCACAACAGTTCCAAAGTCTTAAAAATCCTTAAAAGGTCTTAAAGCCTAATGTTATTTAAATAAGCAGTTGTGATTAAGCACTATATAAGCAGTTGTGTAAATTAGAATTGACTCAATATAAACCCATTAAGAAGCCCAAGAAGTCCCAAACCCAACGGATCACTTTAGACACTAATGGGCCTTAACGAATCACTTAAGGCCCAATAACACAATATAAGCTAAATTAAGCCAAATAAGCCGTTCTAAGAGCTTATTCAAACTGCTGGAAACATGATAAGCAATTAGAAATGATAACCTTTGCTAAAAATGTATTTCGGACTAGAAACGCAAATTATGTAAACTTGAGGGGCCAAAACTGCCATTTTTGAAAGTTAAGAGCTAAACTTGTAATTTTACAAACTTAAGCGGAAATGGTTATTTTGATAACAATAAGAAAAAAAGTGAATATTTGAGAATTAACTAGATAACAAAAGATCACCTTTCACTAATCAAACTAATATGTCACTTTCACACAGCTCAAGGACTGAAACTGTAAAGTTTCACTATTAAGATTTAAAGTGTAAACCTTTGGAAACCCTAAGGGTTATGGAGTAAAACTTTCATCAAGATCATGGAACATTATAAACGCTCAATCCACTGAAACTCTACACCCTGCTAGGGTACACAACTCTATAAGTCTGGCACGGCTTATCATCAACACACATAAAGACAAGATAATATTATATAAAATATTATTCTTGAACTTTAAGCATTATACACAAATGCGAACCACCCCACTACAAGAAACTGAGGTTTCTCATATTATCCAGGTTGCGTGTTGGAGCCATTCACCAGTTGCACTTGACATACTTATTTGCCTACGAACACACACTCATCTGAGGTGAGTCTATAGTCCCACACTTTTTACATGTTTTACAAACTATGTGGGTGGGATACATGCTACACTATATGAACACAAGTATCTTGATCAACTATTTTCACTATTGTATGCTACACAACTATTGCATAAGACACACGCCAAAATGAAAGCCCTTTCTATCATGAACCTTAGTCACTTGCGAGTGAACGCGAATAACTGTGAATAGATCTATTGGTGCGTGACATACCCATTTGTTCTAGCCGACACTTGGTAGACAAATGCACTATTATTTGATAAACTAGGAGAACTGGCAAACTCCTCACCAAGGGTAACTTACACTGTATTGATGCCATTACACGGCTCACATACTTGTTAACGTTGTGTTCATGAGAATTATGGCAATAAGCATACGGAACAAACTACTATACACCTATGAATTACTTGATTGTGTTCATCTGGTTTTAACTATAAACGCTATAGATTCACTCAACAATTTTGTTGACTTTTTAGCATGTATCTCAGGTAACTGAAGCAAGCTCAGGAAGCATGGAGTGGGCATTCGAACTTTGTGTCGGTGGTGTAACATTAATAAACAGTCATTTTCAAAACATCAATGTGATGTAATAACTATTGAACATCCTTGCATTTGAATTCAATAATATGAACTTAAAAACGTCTGTTTGAGTCGTTTTCTATAATTATGACTGTGATCCTCTACGTAACACCCAGATTAAGTCTTCCGCTGTTAAACAAATTTTTGGGGGTGTTACAGATTGGTATCAGAGCCCTGGTTATAGAGAACCAAGTGTATTTTCAAACACTGGACTATAACTACACATTTATATGGACCGGTTACACCACACCATCTTGAGCCCTCCATGCCTACTCAACTACGACATTTGATTAGAAATGTTACATCTGTTATATGAACTATATGCTAAATGCTAGATTAGCAACTTATGATACTATTAATTGGGGTTATTACAGTACCATGTCTACCCATTCACACCACACTACTTCCTCTTCCGAACTTGAGGTTGAAGACACTGCTTCGTCAGTGATCCCACCTGTCACCTCTACACTTTTGGTAACTCCGACAATACCAACTGACAACTCCAACTCTTCGTCAGCCGACGAGAGGCTTGTGTCAACCTGGCGTTGGTCCCCTGACCCAGGAACGGTAACTCTACCCACTTCACCACCACCACCTCCACTCACTCAGGTTTTCCGAGCAAGGAGAGTTAGAATACTCGAACCGTACGAACCTGAGCCATTTATGAGGCCATTCAGGAGGACACCCCCGGACTATCTCTAAATGATTATGCATGCTTACTAGTAAACTTTCCATCTACACTTGCGCTGTTAGATGACCTGTACTGATAGGGAAATCCCAGAATTTAGTCGAGTCATCAAAAACATGGAGCTCAGTAATAACTAGTTATTTAACTTAATCTGGTGACAGTTCTTGTTTGATGAGACATGAGGTTAAGTTAAATAAAGGTTATTACTTAGCTGCATAGATTTGAGGATTTGCCGAGGATGGGAGTTCTCTTGAGGATAATGCTTCATCCACCACCCTACCGGTTGTGCCGACACCTGCAGTGTCGCAGGCTGCGTTAGAGGAAACCAAACCCTTTGAGAAAGGTGAAACTTTCCCCACACTACCAATAACATCGGTAGCACTCATACTCACCTCCCTGAGATGCCAAACACGTGAATATATGGCAATGGGAGTCTACACCTGTTGCAGAGGTTCTTTTCCCTGCACCATCACCACCCTCACCTGCTCGGGTTTTTCAAGGCAGACAAGTAAGGGTCTTGCAACCCTATGAGCTCGAACTATTCCTGAGGTTATTTAGAAGAAACCCAAGTGGTCCCATCTGCGTAAACACTCCTAGCAGGAGAATACGGGCCTGTCTAGTTCCCGCAGTATCATCATCACTTTTTGTCACCCACCTCACTTCTCGATATGATCGAGTGATCACCACCATCATCCTAGAATATTACAGGTTTCTGCCATCAACGGTATCACGTTCCTCATCACTCACGTTATTATCACTACCGTCCGCAAAGACAGTCATACCTCGAGTTGGCCTAACACTAGAGGATGTGCCCAGTACATTTGAGATTGGTCAGAACTCGAGAGGAGTTCAGATTGAAACAAAGCATGACACGGTATGGAAGGATACACCGTGTGTAAACAAAACACACCACTACTGTAGAGGATTCAGACTATGTGCCTCCTTCATTATTATTTGAGTCTTCAGACTCCCCATCTCCAGAAGCATCGCCAATAACTACTGAAATGATGCTGTCACACAAATTCAAACTCAGTTGGATTCACTAGCTAGTAAAGCTTTACTCCAATCACCTTAATGAATCACCACTTGAATCGCTATGAGTCATACGACCAGGATCTCATAGTAATATTCAGAAGAATGTCTATCGGAGGATGAGAGAATTCCGATATGAGTTTCAGAGTAGATGCTATTAAGCACACACGTGTTACAACCCAAGAGGCAGTACTAGGATTACGTGCCAGGGTAGAGGGTGTGGAGAAAACCCTACAACTAGCCGGAGACATGGCAAGGACTTAGAGTCAAAGGATTACCACCTTAGGGGCGATGTTGGATGCCTAGCTGGGTATAAACCAAGAGTTTATAGACACCTCACAAACATGGACACTGCGCAGATACTAGCGGGTAGAGATATTAACTGAGAAAGCTTGAAAGCTCTAAAGCAGGTTAAAGACATGCCAGGCGGCTTACAGATTTTCTATGTATCATTCGTAGCATGGACACCTTAACTTTCCACAAATGTCATTAATAAACGATCTTGTGATATGTTGTTTTGTAAATGATCACGGAATTCTAAGCGGTGAAGCTTGTAAACCACGGGTCGTAGTCCCAACGAGGGTTGAAATGGATCTCGTCGTTCAAAACCGTGAGTTATGTGATGTGAATAGGTTTAAAGATGATTTGTGTTTTGATTACGCTACTAAACTTTATTTAAGACTTAATAAAAGTAAAACGTGTTTAAGAAAACTAAAAATAAACAAGAAAAGAAAACATTAACGATAAAAGAAATAAAAGAAAGAAAGAAAGGCTAAACAAAATAAAAGAAAGAAAGTTAAGAACGAAATGTTTTTAGGTTTTTAAGATTTAATAAATAAAAGAAAAGAAAAGAAAATGTTAAAAGAAAATAAAACAATGAAAAGAAAAATAAACTAGTTCGAAAAGATTTAAAGAAATTCAGCAGAGTAACGTAAAAAAAAAATGATTAAAAGAAACTTCACTCGATAATACGATGAGTGAAAATAAAGGTCTAGTCGACTTGTAATATAAAAAAAGAATGAAAATCCCAGAAAACGAAACACGTACTCATAAGACTTGATAAACTAAAACCAAACTTGAAAAGCTTAAACCAAACTCGGCTAGAATAAAATAAGTATACTCGCTATAATTTGTAAATTGATACTCGCTAGGTTTAAGAAAAAAACATACTCGCTAATAAGATAAAAAGTGTTGAAACTATATAGACTTGATAGATCTTGTAGCCTCGTTGATCGTTAGCAGTGTCTATGTAACACAAACATCTAATAGAGAATCTCCACAGCTCTGACTCATATGCGGAATAACAAATACAAGCAAACAATTAATACTAAGAAACTTAATCCCTATGGATTAATATATTAAGAACTTATAAACTTGTTCGTTACATCAAACATAAACTTGTGTTCCTTTTATAGAGAAGGACTCTAACCTAAACAAGTTTCTCAAGAAACCGTATAATCTATAAACTGTTAAATGATATGCATTATCTTTTCCTATATAACATGCATATCCTAACTACATTACATAAAACGCGGTTTAACATATATCCGCAGAACTAAATATGCTGAAACTAATGATCTTCAGCAGTATCACATCTTCAGCAGAATCTGTTTCTCAGAGATTCTTTCAGCAGTAACCATCAGTAGAATTCTTACTTAGCAGAATTCCCACAATCCTCCCTAATTTGAATTTGACCTGGGTAAGTTCAAGAGTTGTCTGTGATAGATCTTTAAACACATCTAATCACTTGAGATTGCCTTCAAACATCAGCAGCAAAGAATCAAAAAGAAAACATCTCTTTGTGAATAAACTGGAACACCTGATCTTTGAGCAAAAATGAAACGATACATCAAAAAAATTAGTTTCATACTATTCTCATCCAATCCAGATGTAGAAACATCTGTGAGAGTGATCACTGAAATAATGGATTTTGATGTCCTCTTTATACAATACATCACTACTGGTAGTAGCCAAAATGTTTAATGTTTGAAAACCATGGTAGCACTGATAACCATATGATTTTTAGTAAATTCATCCAACTATAAACGGATTTGAGATGCTTTACCTGTGACCGTTTGCTTCAGGACTAGCCATCTTAAAGGAATACCTTGTGAATTGATTAACCAATATGGATTTTCTACAGCCTTTACCATTAAGCATATATCATGGGCATATGTCAATTCTTAAATATTCAGAGAATAAGATCCATGGTGAATTGAGGACCATTTCAACTCTTAGGCAATTAAGATAGGTGTGAGTGAGTACCCTATGATTTTTGGCAAATCATTACAGCCCATCAACAGATTTGATTAGTCTTTACCAAAGCTGTACCCTTTGGACCTAGCCCAACTCTTTAATGGACACGAAGTCAGAATCTGGTGCAGTTATAACCATCAACCAGAGGTTACCTATACAACAAGACTAAAATTTTTTTTTTTTTTTTTTTTTTCTTTTTTTTTTTTTTTTAATAAGAAAAAATAAATGAATAAACAAAGTATTACAATCAATTACCTCAAAGAAGCATCAATGGTAACCCCATGTTGTGCTCTCAATACCCAGTTTGAATTGAAATACTACTCCTGATAACTTTAATCAATTGCTCAGCATGAGTCATTCATTGCGACAACACATAAGACTATAATCTTTTCATTCTAATTTGATTCAGAACCTTAAAGATATTGGATATGTAATCTCCAGCACACATGTAGAGAACCTTTTCCAGCAACAGTAGACAATACATGAACATTGGGTAGAGATAAACTTCATAGATACCTCGCCAATCTTGACTGTCATCAAACATCAAAACCTTACTGAATGAAAATTGGAATCAAACAACACAGTCAAATCACCATTCAAATAACATACCACTCCAGTAAGTTTTGTGTCTTATAATCAAGAGGTACCAAGAATACAACTTCAGCAAAATCCTCTCTGTCCACAAAAGTTAAAAATTCAAACTTAGAAAAGAGAAATATTTAACTGACCCATCTGCTCTGTGTATAACATTAAATATCTGATCCTTGTATTGAACAGGATGAACCTCCCCAACTAACCAAAAGGAACATGAGGAATAGGATCTTCACCATCATCTTCCTCAACCTCAATATATTCTGAAGCATCTAAGGGAGTAACCAAACTAGTAGGAGGCCTCTTTCTTCCTTGAGTCTTCCTTCTGGTAGCAGTAGAAGATGCAGCAGTAGAATCAGACTCAGGTTTAACTGGAGTTGAGACAGGTACTGAAGAATCAGCAGGAACATCAGCAGATGCTTCAGTAGGAACAACTTTTGGTGCTTCAGCAGGAACAGAGTGTTCAGGAGTATCTTGAACTGCTGAGGATGGCTGTACAAGTTCTGGAACTGCTGAAGGTGAGTCAGCAGGAACAGATACTGAAGGAACAGCATCCAGAGGCACACTAGTTATAACTTTAGCCTCTGCAGCCCTAGCAAAATCAGCTTTATCAGCTTCCAGCATCTTCTGAATAGCTTCCTCACTTAATTGATCTTCCAAAATTTGTTGCTTAGTTCTTTGCCTAGTAACTGGTCCTGTATGGGTCATAGGAGTCTTTCCCTTATCAGGTAGAACAGAAGATTCAGCAGAATGAAGTGTCTCAGCAGTAGACTCATGTGTAGACTTCTGCTTTTTAGAAGGTGGTTCCTCAGGTTTCTGCTAAACAGAACTCTTCTGGCCTATAGACATAATGTAGTTATAAGTCTTAACCAGTTTCTCATGATTCACGTTCTGAGTGTTGGACTGGTAACTAGTTCACCAGGGTGATGCCATGATTCCACCAAATAACTAGCTAGCCCAAGAGTGATTAGCTACTTGGTAAAGGCTCATCAAATCTACTCATGTTGCTTCTGATTCTGGTTGCTGCTGATAAGGTTCAAGCTGCTACCAGAATCTTGGTCTTCCAAAACAGATATCATTGATCTAACTTCTTCCTCATCTTCATCATCCAGTGATGGTTGGAATGCCTACTTTCCACCCATTAAACGATCCAGTACTCATCCACTAAATACAAACCAAGGAGACATAAGAAAGCATGAGATGGGGGAACCAAGTCAAACCCCCATTCCTGCTGATTCTGATTCTGCGGACGATTCAGACTCTTGGATAGGTTATCCTCCTTCAGATAGAGAACAAGTTTCTCCATTTCTCTTTACCTCGGAAGATGAATCTTCCGAGGATGAATATGAAGATCCCTCCTATCTTCCTCCTTCCACACCTGAGAGACCACAGCCAAGGTCTAGGAAGTCTAACCTTTCACTTCCAAGATCAAGAGAGGTGGTTCTTGGTCTTCCTTCTCAAAGAGGAAAGGAAGATGGCAAAGGGAACTAAGAGGTGGAGCAGTTGTAAATGTGAAGCTTCCAGGAACCAAACTCATAGGTTCTTGAGTTTCTTCAGTACATTTTCATCAATCCATCCTCTTGAGCATCTTCATCGTCTTGGACATGCAAACATACCATCATGGCACTGATGATGGACTAGATAGGCTTTGTGTAGTTGAACATGTAATAGAATAGGCTTTACTTTTGAACTTGTTTGTAATCTGTATCTCATCTTTTGAATGAATGAATGAATCACTTTTGAGTAATCATCTTTGTTGCATTTGATTTATCCTTCAGTAGAAACAATGTTATAAACCAATATTTCACTTCAGGAGAAATATTCAGTCAGCACTTGTAATACTTCAGTAGAAATAATGCTTCAGCAGAAATAACACTTCAGCAGAATGTCTTGTATCAGTATTTACAAGTACTTCTTCAGTGGCAACAATCAGTAGATCAGCAAAACTTGTTCAAGCAGCCAAATAATCTTAGCAAATGTTATCAACCACACATAACTGCAAAACAGACACATAAAACCAAACCAAACATACAAACTAACATGTTTTTACACATATTAGGAGGTTAGTGTTAGAAATCTAAATTATACATTTTTACAACAACAATCAATCCTCCCCTGAGGCATATGCCTCCCCTGAGGCTTATGCCTCCCCTCAAACTATGCATTTAAGGGGTTAAGCATCCCAATGTGGACAACTAGGTGTTGAAACCTAGGTCCATCAAAGGCCTTTGTCAGTAAATCTGCCACATTTTTATCTGTGTGTATTTTAACCACATTAATCAAATGTTTTTCAAAAGCATCTCTTATGAAGTGGTGTCTTATCTCAATATGCTTTGTTCTGTTGTGAAAAACTGGATTTTTAACAATGCAAATGGTACTTTGATTATCAATAAAGATTGTGGTGTTCATGAAATTAAACCCATAATCTAGCAACTGATTTTGTATCCAAAGTACCTGCCCACAACAATTGGCAGCAGCAACATACTCTGCTTCAGTAGATGATGTAGCCACAATGGTTTGCTTCTTGCATTGCCAAGAAATCAATCTTCTCCCCAGAAATTGGCAACCTCCAGTAGTTGACCTTCTATCCAGATTTGCACCAGCATAGTCACTATCACTATAAGCTTCCAACTTGAAAGGGGACTCTCTTGGGTACCAAAGACCTAGAAAAGGCTGGCCTTTAAGGTACTTGAAGATCTTTTTGACTGCATTCAAGTGAGAAGTAAGTGGAGTAACTTGATGCCTTGAACAAGCACTCACAGCAAATGTAATGTCAGGCCTAGAAGCTGTCAGATACATCAAAGAACCAATCATAGATCTGTATAGATGAACATTCACAGCTGGATCTGGTTCATTGTTGTTCTTTTGTTTAGGAGCTTCATAGGGAGTGGTGGCAGTTCTGACACTTTCCATACCAAACTTTGTTAAAATGTCTCTCACATATTTCTCCTGATGGATAAATATGCCATCTTGTTTCTGCTGAACCTGTAGACCCAAGAAGAAAGTAAGCTCCCCCATGGCACTCATCTGAAATTCACCCTTCATTAAGTCTTCAAATTCCCTGCACCAAGCTTCTTTGGTGGAGCCAAAGATAATGTCATCCACATAAACTTGCACAAGTATAATATCTCTTGAATCCTTCTTTAGAAAGAGTGTTTTGTCAATGGCACCTCTCCTATAGCCATGCTTCAGTAGAAACTTGGAGAGCCTAGCATACCATGCCCTTGGTGCCTGATGTAGGCCATAAAGAGCTTTGACCACCTTATAAACATATTCTGGGTGATCTGGATCTTCAAAACCTTTGGGTTGAGTGACATAAACTTCTTCTTCAATCTCACCATACAAGAATGCACCTTTGACATCCATCTGATAGACAGTAAATCCTTTGAAAGATGCATAGGCCAAGAAAATTCTTATGGCTTCAACTCTAGCAACAGGTGCAAAAACTTCATCATAATCTATTCCCTCTTCTTGCCTGAACCCCTGAGCCACCAATCTTGCTTTGTTTTTGACAACTATACCTCTTGCATCTCTTTTGTTCTTCAAGATCCATTTTGTCCCAATAGCATACTTCCCATCTGGTAAAGGAACCAATATCCAAACCTGCTGATGCTTGAATTGTTGCATTTCCTCTTGCATTGCCTCAAGCCAACTATTATCTGCAAGGGCTTGGGGAACACTGGTTGGTTCCATTTGAGAGAGAAAACAAGCAACCATACAATGTTGAAAGTCTGTATGATTGTCTCTCTGC
Source organism: Artemisia annua (assembly GCA_014162995.1). Taxonomy (NCBI): domain Eukaryota; kingdom Viridiplantae; phylum Streptophyta; class Magnoliopsida; order Asterales; family Asteraceae; genus Artemisia; species Artemisia annua. The sequence goes on along the minus strand of LBNU01004716.1, from coordinate 50,931 downwards.
TGCTGGGATACATAAGACATAAAAGCAACTTCTCCATACTTTGTCTTCTTCACAGTGCTTCTAGTATGAACCGGATCTTTAGGATCACCTATTATATTCTCCATTGGATGATTAGTGTGAATCCTTTTTGTTGCATTGGGGTTGACATCAATGGTTTTGTCAAGATTGGTCACATGGGATTCATAGTCAGTATCATAGGAAGAGGAAGTGAAGATGCCAGCTTTGGGTTGGTGATTACCAAGATCTGAAGGACTTGGAAAACGTGTATAAGGCTCACCAAAGTCTGTTGACACACGAGTAGAAATAGGAGTAGAAACTGATGGAGCATCAGCAGTAAAGAGGTTATCAGTAGAAACAGGAGTACTGTCAGTAGAACTGTCAGCAGAATCCTGATTTCCACTGATTGCTTGTGCTGATTGTCTCAGAAGTGCTTCAGCATCATTTGTAATCTTTGCACCAAGTTTCTCAGCTTCTTGAGTAGCAGCATGTTCTTGTGTCATGAGCTTAGCAAGATCCTCTGCATAGTATGACTCATCTTCATCTTTCTCAGAAGTATCTTTTGCACTGTTTCCTACAAAATGGTTAGGAGGAATGGAAGGTACAACAATAGTTAGTTCATCAAATTCAGACTCATCCTCTGAGTCTTCATCCTGTACACCTGCATTGTTAGATGGAGCATCTCTTGTACCTGCAGATTGATTAGCAACAAATCTAGTATACCCCAAAGAATCAGTTAAGTAATCCAGGTCAAAGTACCAAGCATGACCATGACCTTGTACATTAGGTTTGTCTTCTAGGTATCTTAGATTAAGAGTCTCCTCTATCCTTTTAGCATTCAAGTTATATACCCTATAAGCCTTACTATGAGCTGAATATCCCACAATGTATCCCTCATCAGCTTTGCCATCAAATTTCCCAAGTGGGTCACTGGTGTTCAAAATGGTCACATGACAACCAAAAGGTCTTAGGTAATGAACAGAAGGAACTTTCCCTGTTAGAAGTTCATAAGGTGTTTTTGTGTGAGGTCTGGTGATAGATACCCTGTTTAGAACATAGCAAGCAGTGCTTACTGCTTCAGTCCAAAACATTGTGGGTAACTTAGAGTCTGCAAGCATGGATCTTGCTGCCTCTATTAAGGTTCTATTCTTCCTCTCAGCAACCCCATTTTGTTGTGGGGTCCTGGGATTGCTATAGTCCCTTTTTATCCCCTTAGAATTACAAAAATCTATTAACACCACATTTTTGAACTCAGTTCCATTATCACACCTTATACCTTTAACCTTTTTATTAAGCTGGTTTTCAACTAGGGTAATAAAATCTTTTAAAATTGGAGATGTTTCATCTTTAGTTTTCAAAAAGAATACCCAGCAAAACCTGCTATAATCATCAGTGATTACTAAACAGAAATACTTATGATCAATACTTCTCACTTGAGTTGGACCAAAGAGGTCCATATGTAGCAACTGAAGTGGATCTGTGATATTGCTCACTGCTGTAATGGCTTTGTAAGAGGCTCTGTGTTGTTTTCCTTTGTTGCAGGCAACACAATTGTGTTCATTGGTGAAGACCTTGGAAGGAAGCCCTTGAACAAGACCAAGTTTAGACAACTTGTTGATGGTCTTGAAATTCACATGAGCCATCCTTCTATGCCATTTGGTAGATTCATCCAAGGAAGCTTTAGCCACCAAACATGTTAGATCACTGTCAGGTTGTACCTCATTTAAGTTGAATGTGTACAAATTATTGCTTCTTGGAACCCTCAGCAGAATTGGTGTATCTGCTGGAAGTTGGAAGTCTTTGTTGAGTACCAGACATTCATCTTCTGAGAAGAAAACTTTGTTCTTTTTATCACAAATTTGTGACACTGAGAACAAATTAAAGTGCTGCAGTTCCTTCACATAAAGTACATTTTCAAAATCCAGCATGGGTGTTCTGATAGTTCCTTTTCCTGTGATTCTACCATTTCCTCCACCAAAGGTCACATTTCCTCCACTTGCTATGGGTACAAAGTTAATCATCTTTTCTCTGTTTCCTGACATGCTCCTTGAACAGCCACTATCTACTATGCCAACTTCTTTACTTAGTAAGGGATGATCCTACAATAACAACAAAAAAAAATACAAAATATAAGTACACTTTGGAGACTCAAGTCATTACTGACTTGAGCCTGCCTTGTGGATCATAAGAAGTAGGCCATGTAGATGTATAAGATCCACCATTGTTCTTGAATCTTCTTTGATAATTAGATCCCCAGTTAGTCCAAGAACAACCTGCTGAGGGCTTAACAGCAGTATCCCATGGTTCCCCCCAACCCATATACATAGGTTGATAATAACTAGGCCAATAACCATTCTTATAATTAGATGAAACAGATTGAGTGAATGGTCTTGCAACATGTCTTTTCCTATATCTAGAAAAAGTTCTATCAGCAGAAACTGAAGAATCAGCAGGTGCTGATTTATCAGCAGTATTGTATCTGCTGGTAGATTGAGTTGCCTGTGGAATATAAGCAGGTATGGCATCAACACGTTTCCACATTTGTCTAGTTGGCTTAGCACAATCACCCATTCTTTGCTCATGAAATTTACAATCCTTAATTAAATGAGATTTGCTTCCACACACAAAACATTTCTTCTTTCTAGAAGATTTAGCAACAAAAGAAGTTCTATTGAAAGCATTCAAACCACAAACATTAACAGAATTGTTTTTGACAGAATTAACATTATTGTTTTGCAAAGAATTAAATAACAAGTCTTCAGTAGAAGCTGTCTTTGAATGAGATTCATCAGCAGCAACTCCTAGAGGCTTGTGTGAGGACTTGGGTGAAGGCTTGAAGGAGGTCTTGGGAGGGTTTGACTTATCACTTGAATCACAGCTTTCATAGGCAGTAGACCCTTTTTCAGAAGACTTGTCACTGCAAGAGACAGAGTCAGCATCATTAGTAACAGGGTCAGATAAGTCACTTGACGTTTTGCCATATAAATGATGTGATCCATCAAAGTCAACTGTAATGGATAGGTCAATGGGCATATGTTCTCCTCTAATGGGACCAGGGACAGCATGTAATGTGCCTTCTTTAACATAGTTTGCTAATCCTGCTGGTGTAGTTTTTCTACTGTCATCCCTAGCTTCTAATCCTACATATTTCTTAAAACCTAAACCTATACCAGAATTTACAGCTTGACAACCATACAAACTTCTAGCTAAGTTATCACCTGATATTAACCACTTCTTTTGTGTAGCTATTTCATTATCTAGCTTCTCTTGAAGAACTTGTTTATCAGATTCTAAATTAGCTTTTAACTTCTTAGTATAGATTAACTCATCTTGAGCACATTTTAATTCCTGTTTCAACCCTTTTATTTCCTCCTCATAAGCAACTTGATTCTTTTGAAACCAAATCTTTTGTTTTTCTACTATCTTTAGACCACGTTTATATGACTCAAGGTCTTTATAACACTCATTATATTTAGGTTTCAATTCATCATATTGTTCTTTAAGTTCATTATATCTTATACTACAACCAAACACACAGTTATGTACCTGAGAGATGCCCATAAGAGCAAATTGATCATGAGAATCCTCTGAAGTACAGCTTGCCAGCAATCCACTCTGATCACTATCACCATCACTCCTCTCATGAGCCTTCCAGTCAACATGATCATCCAGAGTGATCAAAGCTGTGGGATATCCAGTTTTTGCAGTATCAACTTCCCCTTGTTTCTGCTGATAGGTAGAATACCTAACCTCATCAGTAGATTTCCTATCCTTGCATTCTCTAGAGAAGTGACCCATTTGACCACAAGTGTAACACTTGATCTTCCTTCTGTCAAACCTGGCTGAATCCCTGCCATTGAAACCAAACTTCCTCCCAGCCTTTTTCTCAAATCTCTTGATGCTTAATGAAAGCATAGCCACCTGCCACTTCAAGTTCATCTCTTCCATATCCAATGGATCCACCTGTTCAAAGTCCTCATAGGAGAGTTGCTGCTGAGATTCACAATCAGCAACAAAGGAGTGAAGTACATCTTCCAACACACTACCAGAAGAATGTGATTTGGTTGGTGTGTATGAAGATGATGCAGTTGAAATTGGACTTGAACTAGGAGGCATTATATTGGATGTAGAACCAACAAAAGCTGAGTAATTTGGAGTAGTTGAGCGAATAGGACTTTTGACATCTGGTTCAAGAGTTTTGAGCTTGTTGTATAAGTCATCAAAGCTCATCATATCCAATCCACCCTTGGCTTTGAGTGCAATACTTACTTGAAGCCATGATGGAGGCAAGGATCTTAAGAATTTAGCATTGCAATCTTCATTGTCTGGCCTTGCCTTCAGCTGATTCAATTGACTCAGAATCTTGTGAAATTTGTCATAACCCTTGTGTATACCTTCTTCCTCAGTGATCTGAAACTCTTGAAACTGCTGCTTCAGCATTGACTTCCTCATCCTTCTTGACTCATCATTCCCACCAAATCTAGCTTTAATCGCCATCCATAGATCCTTTGCATCAGACATGAAGTGAAAGTCACCCAAGTGGTCTGGAGGTATAGCTTGAAGAAGTATAGTTCTAACTTTGTTTTCCCTCTGAAGAGCAAGAACCTCTTCAGCAGATGTGGGATCAAGATAGTATATTCTACCATCTGCATCAGTTCCAGTCCTCTTTGGACTATTACCTTTAAGTACTACCTTCCAAAGATTATGGTCAATGTTGGTAATCCAGTTCTGCATCTGCATTGCCCAGAGTTCATACTCTTCTTTCTTAAGGTAAGGGAATTTTGCATTGCTGTTTGAGAGAGTGAGGTGATGTAGGGATGTTGTGTTTTGATTGTGTGTTGTCTCTGACTCAGCATCAGATCCAGACATTATGTAAAGTTGTGTTGTTGAGGAGTGGTTTAAAGAATTGATTTTCTTAGTATCAAAGAGACTCTCCCGAGGCTCTGATACCACTTGTTGAATCTATATAACCTTGATAGATCTTGTAGCTCTCGTTGATCGTTAGCAGTGTCTATGTAATCACAAACACTCTAATAGAGAATCTCCAAAGCTTGTACTCTAATGCGGAAAACAAATACAAGCATAAACAATTAATACTAAGAACACTTAATCCTCTATGGATTATATATTAAAAACTTATAAACTTGTTCGTTACATCAAACATAAACTTGTGTTCCTTTTATAGAGAAGGAACTCTAACCTAAACCGTTTCTCAAGAAACGTATAATCTATAAACTTTAAATGATATGCATTATCTTTTCCTAATATAACTCATGCATATCCTAACTACATTACATAATACACGGTTTAACTATATCCGCAGAAACTAAACATGCTGAAACTATGTCTTCAGCAGTATCACATCTTCAGCAGAATCTGTGTCTTCAGCAGATTCCTTCAGCAGTAACCATCAGTAGAATTCTCACTTAGCAGAATTCCCAACAGAAACTAACCTGAGGAGAGAGTCCCTTGGAGCATTTGAAAAAAGCAAAAAATTAGGGCACATGGGGTAAGCACACTTGTCCTTTGGGTCAAGTGTATTATTTGCTTTAAAAAGAAGTACCTTTGAATACAAAAGGTTTTAGGTTTATATTAGGGTTGTAAACGAACCGGACGAACACGAACAAAGCCTTGTTCATGTTTGTTTGTTTAATTTTAACCGGACAAATAAACGGACACGAACGCTTAAACGGACAAATTTTCTTGTTCATGTTCGTTTATTAAGAAAACGAGTTGTTCGTGTTCGTTTGTGTTTGTTCATTAAGACATTAAACGAACGCTAAACGAAAATAAACGATCGAACATAAATGAACATAGACAAATAAACATAAACTTTATTAAATTATGCAGAATATATTATTTTATAAATGTTGTTTTGTTTAAACAACCTAATTTTAAAACTATACAAGTAAAAGATTTGATATACGAACATAAATAAATATATGAACAGAAACGAACGTTAATGAATGCATAAGCGGACGTTCACCAACATAAATGAACGGACGCGACTTTTTTTCATGTTCGTTCATTTAACCAAATGAACGTAAAATATTGTTCATGTTTGTTCATTTAATAAATAAACGACCATAAACGAACTTTTTACCAAACGGATCATGAAATGTTCACTGAATGTTCAGTTCGTTTACAGCTCTAGTTAATATAGTTTAAAGTGCACTTGGACCAAACCAATCAAAAGAAGAATAAAAGAACTCGAACTTCAAAGAAAAAAATTTACTTTTTGACCAACTCTACCCGCTTAGCACTAATTAATCAAAAACGTCCAATTAGCGCCTAGGCGTCGTTTAGTCGGTCGCCTAAAACAATCTTTACACACTGACGAAAACACAACACAACACAACTAGTCTCCCGTAACATTAACTTCTAAAAATCCAACTTTGAGTCCAACAAGTTGAAATTTCAATACTACAGGGACTAATTACAAAACCCCAAAGTACTATATACTTTAATCGAACCACTTTCCCTCTTTCCTCACTTCTCTTTACTTTTAAGCATATTCCGGCCGCCGGAGATCTTTCCTCCGCCGCTCCCCCGTCGTTGAACCACCGTAAGTACCACACCTTTTAACGTATGTGTATTATTTAATGTGTGGCTGTTAGTAGAGTAACTAATTACTGATTAATTTGATGTTAATGTTGGTAAAGCTAATTTTTAGGGTTTAATGATGTTTTTTTTTTTTTTTTTTTTTTTTTTTTTTTTTTTTTTTTTTTTTTTTTTTTTTTTTTTTTTTTTTTTTTTTTTTTTTTTTTTTTTTTTTTTAGCAATTGAGGTGTGTTTGTTGCTCTTTGAATTTTTAGTATGAACTTAGGCTTAACTATGGGCTTGTACTAAGAACAGATCCGTGTGGCAGAGGTATTATATAAGAATGGGTTGGTTCGCGTTAATGTAGTATATAATGTGAGAGAACTAGGATTTCTTTTTTTTGGAATATGATAAGGGTTTCGCTATAAATGCCGTACTTATTAGTGGACTAATTAGTGTATAAGTGACCAAGTTTACATTTTTACGACAATACGATGGACTAACGTTGTGTTCTCAAGTTTACATTTTTGGACCGGGTTTATTTTAGAGAAATTGGGTTTTTTGACAAAAGTTTACGTTGCCCGGCAAAAATCCATGTGGTTCACGTGAACCTCGTTGATCCGCCCCTTGAACTAATAGTTAATTTATGAGGGCCCATTGAATCCTTGGCAAACATATAACATGTTATATCGGATTAACAATTTTAAATTATTGAAATTTATAAAAGTTGGAATAGTTGACAATCAAAATGAACACATTGAAAGCTTTAACCTTGTAAAATCTGTATGCTGAAAGTTGAGATTGAAAATCATAAGTAACACACACGGTTAGAGACTAGAGGGTACTTAAACGTTGAAGGTGCTTGTAATCTTAAAAACCATTTAACTTTTTAAGTCATGTCTAATAAACTTGCATGAAATAGCTAATTTTGTAGCGTTCCAAGACCATATCAAAGAAGCACAATGCCTTTTATGGGAAAAAAAAAACCATGCCTATTTTTTAACCATTGACAAAACTGATGAATGCTTAGTTTTGCTTATCTATGAACTGATTTGTGAAATACCGAAAGAAACTTGAACAAGATTTGGGGAAATTGAAAGTTAATAACAAAAAGCTCTGATTAAGTGTTATCAATGGTTGGATGAAACACAATTGAGACCCGCAAGCGAGGAAATCTGATACCACAAAGTCACAAACTGTATATGTTGGAAACCGATAAATGCCCTAGAACCTCAAGGACAAGACAAGTTTGTTTATATGCAGTCAAATTTTCTTAACGGTTCTTGTAGCATATCAAAGAAAATGCTAAAATTGCTTTTAAAAATAGGAGGGTAGGAGTTCTTGATTTTCTATGTCGATTCATATAACCATATAATGTTTTCATCGCTGCAGGCTTAGAGTTGTTGGTGAACTTAAGATTCCGCAAGGACCATTTTGGTTGGAATTAGTTGGTAGCTGCATTTACAATGGTAACGTTCTTCTTCACTCTCGTCTCTGCCCAAATAGAAAATAATTCTAGACACCACCTCCTTCTAACCAGAGGGGAACGCTCACATTGTATTTATTTGAATTCATCTTAAAACCATAAAGATTTAATAGGCATATCTTATATATTCCTTATTATCTGATGAGACGTTTGGCACAATATGAAAACTTGGGGTCTTTATGCTTTAGTTTCTAGTGCTAAAAAAGGTTCTTAAATTATTGGTCTGTTTCTCATCTATATATGCTTCAGTCAGGAAGGAAGGAAACAGTTTTGGATTTAGCTAAATTTGTTGACAAGGGTGTCCAAGTCAAGCTTACTGGGGGAAGACAAGGTTAGCAACTACAATTACTTTTTGTTTTACTTGTTTTGTTCCGTATTACTACAATGGGACAAATTGAAAATAATTATTAGGTGTTTTGATTTCTGGAGTTTGAATTCAAACTGAGCGTTCCAAAAATTTAACGTATTAATTTCAGCATACAAGCTAGCTAGAAAGTCTTACCTGGGTTGGATTTATTGGATCTCAAACCCGCTTGTAGCTTGTACATATTTACCCTAAACCTCTAGCTCCTTTCTATTTTTATTGAAATTCCGCCGTTGAAAAAAATAAAAAATCAGAAGTGGTTTTCCTTTTCTCAATCTTGTCAAAAGATAAGCTGGTGTACAGTAACATACATGCTTTTTAGGTTTAGAATGAATAGTTGCTACTACTTATATGAGAGAAATGAAATTTAACTGTACCTTGAAATAGGGAATAATATGGTGTCTTGAAATGAAATTTAAGATATGACAACTGAAGGCTTTTACTCTTGATTTGAAAGTGTGATACAGGACATGATGAAATAGGAAATATGGCGTCTTGATGGCAACTTATGTCAACAGTGTTGTGAGATTTTCAAAAACCAAGATCACTTAAATAAATTAGAAATATAGGTCAAGAATGACAGAAGCAATCTTGCTATCTTTTGGGTATCTTTTAGGGGTGGGGACGTTGTCCTCATAGTTTCCATACTGAAATCGCTTATATGTGATTGTTTGTAACTGGCTGTGTTTTGAAAGCATTTACCCAATATTCAAATTTTCCTCATCCCTGATCCTTGGGTGGTTAATGTATTTATATGCAACATACTACTAAATTGTACTATCTTGGAAGTTATGTGATATTTGAGCGGAACAGGTTATTTACGTACTATAGTCTAGCTATACTATTCATTCTGCCATTATATATCATCTTCAATCTTCATGAATTACCGTGTTAATGTGTGAAGGTAATGCAATAACTTTATGGTTCGACTGTTTTCTCTCCTACCATGAATATTGTTTGATCATGTCTATCTCGATCGACTCATGTAGCCATTCATGATGATCTGTAGCTCTGCCTATTCTGTTTATTTTGTTTATGAACTTCTGGTGTCCCATATGCAGAACTATCCTTTTGGGTTTGTTCTTGTTAAATTGACTTTATTTTATCGATTAGTGTCAGGGACGCTAAAGGGATATGACCAGTTGTTGAACCTTGTCTTGGATGAAGCTGTGGAGTTCCTTAGAGGTAATGACTTCATATATTACTATTCATATTCATATATATTGCCTACTCTTGTGTGTGCATATGTGGGTTCAGAAGTCTCTTTACTTAATTTGTAAAGTAACACTATGAGAAGTACTCCTTTGACGGTCTGACCTACAGTTAGAATCCACTTTGGTATACAACTTTAGACTTAGAACTTCCAAAAATCTATCTTTGTTTTCATGAGATATGAAACACATAATCTTGTGATAACTGAAACCACACTCCGACGAAACTACATTTTATGATTACTTTAGTAATCATTGAAAAGCAATTGCAATAACACACTCAATAGATGTTCCAATAACTAAATGAGGTTGAAAATACCAAACCCAGAGCTTGAAGGCAGTCCTTCTTAGCTCATAACTTTGCCCCTTGTACATCGACATCACATCTGAGACATTACATAAGTCCTCAAGAATTGCCATAACAAGGTAACAATGAGCTTGGGTGCTCAATCCTATACCCAAGGCATCGCCCGACTAATCTTAAAGCCACATGACACATCTAATGTCTTCTGATATGATGCCACATTCCCTTGAACACTATTTGAAGCTGGAGAAACTAATGTCACCGGCCCTATCTACGTACAGGCAGTATTCTAAAAAGCATAGTAGAGCTTCAGTTAAATGACTTTCCACCTCTTATTTGTATAAGTGAGATAAAGTGGATGCATACGGGGAATCGGGGATCATGAGATATAATACTAACTTTTAAGTTAGTGAATAACAGTTTAATACTCAAAGAAGAACTGAAAGTAGGTGTAAGTTGAGAGAAAGCTGATTGATGAATACCATTTCTATTGGATGGTTCTAACTAATGCTTAGTGCCTAGGTGGAAATTTAAGCGGTTATAACTAATTGAAATGTTAAAAGGATGCTTAACAATTAGGGCCTGACCAAGGTTTATCAGAATCTTGCACATTTGCACATAAAGGAACCTTAGCTATGAAACCATACCAGAGGTAGCTTGATAAAAACGGACGAGGTTTTTCCTGTTCAGGTTACCCGGGGAGGGCGAGCCTTTTTTACTCAAATGTACGTGGCCCCACCGGGTTATTCCCGGAACCATTTCCGACCCTTCCCTGGCCACCCCCAAATTTACACACCTAGCAAGGTTTGAACCCTTGACCTCTTGTGAGGAAACCAAGGACCTTACCACTAGGCCATTTGATGGTGGTTATACCAGAGGTAGCTTGATGATTGTTTATATAGAGTTGTATAGGGTTTGACTAGTCAAATGATATTATTTTTCTTGGTGAACATTAAAAGAACATGACAATGCTTTTAACTTAAACAAATTGTGAATTGTACCTGTATTAATGACCTCCCGATTTCAGTTTTTCATTCACAAGAATTTAGATCCTAATCTGTTAATTGTGAGTTCTTGTTAAGAGATCATGTATTTTAATAGTTTTATCACTTAAAAACTTGGGTTTTTATATATATTTTGTTGCAGATGCGGATGATCCACTGAAGACCACTGATCAAACTCGCCGTCTTGGCTTAATAGTACGATTTCTTACTCTCAGCTAGATGTTCTCTAAGTCAAACATATAAGTATATCCTTGATTTTACTGCCATTTTTTGAGATTTTAGATTCCACATTAACATGTATAAGTGTTCATTGAATTAGTCAACTGTCCACCAATTTTTATGGTACTCGTCGTGTCATAAGTCTGATATAGATCACCCACATATTTTTTTGCTGCATCATCACAATCAATGAAATCTTGCTAAAGAGTTTGACCACGTAAATGTTGGATATGAGACCTATCATAGGTTTGGATTGTACACTGGAGAACTTTGCAAATTTATATCTTGCTTTGGATAACATCTCCTAACCAAAACTAAAAAATTAAGTAAACTTATAGCCTTCTTGTTCACATTGCAGGTGTGTAGGGGTACTGCAGTTATGCTTGTTTCACCCACTGATGGTACAGAGGAGATTGCTAATCCATTTATGCAACCAGATGGAGCTTAATCCTTTTAATTTGTACGTGAACCCGTAATTCGTAGCTTTTATTAGCAAGAAACTGCTTTCAAGTAAAAAACCCTTGTATGTCTCGAATGCAGAGTTTAAAATTATGATGCTACTTTTAAGCGTTTGAACACAATCATGGTGGATCCAGCAATATATCTGCAATTATCTTGAAATAGCAATTCCTGAAAAACTGACTGATTCCTTGACTATTTAGCAAAATTGACAGCATCAGTCTTTGATCCATTAAATATTTGCCCATCATGCTATATATCTGCTATGTATTTTTTAGTTCTTCCTGGAAAAGCTAAATAGATAGATGTTTTTGTTCAGGATTATTATAAAAAAAATATCTATCCTTTCATTTAATATAAATTTATGTTTCTGCGGTCATTTTCAAATAGTGGCTTTCTTTGGCCGTTTTATTCACTATAACAAAATCTATTGGAACCACTTAAGGGTGGCCTAGTGGTAAAAGGGCTTGTGATTATCACTCTAAAATGTGTAAGGTCTCGAGTTCAATTCCTGCTAGGTGCAAACAACCTTAAGTGGCACGCCAACCTCCTGAAAAGGGAGGGCTTCACTTGGTTTGAGTCTGTGTAGCGGTGGGTTCAAACCTCGTGGATTAGTCGGCCAAAAAAAAGTCGGAAACCATGGTTATCAAAAAAAAAAAAACAAAAACAAAAACAAAAAAAAAACAAAAAAAACACTATTGGACACGAAGAGTTAATTATTTGGTCATTTCATCATTTGGGTGAGAACCGCATCAACTTTGGATCTTTCAAAAAGCAAAAGTTATGATATTTGTTAACAAAAAATATTAAATCGTGTCATCTTATCTTTAGGAACAAGCTCATGTCATTTGAATGGGAGAGAAATTTCTTAATTTTCTATTTTCAGTTTTGTAAAAAAAAGGATGTAACACTCTTCTCTATTTTGAAGAAAAGAAGGGAAGTTACAAGCGAAACAAGGAAAACAAAAAAAATATGTTTTGTAGTTTCCCTTGTTAAGAACTTAAGATGTAAAATGTTTGTGTTTCATAGAGAATGTGTTAGGAAAAGTTTGATTTGAACACTATTTTTATTTTTCTTGTTTTTCACAAAATGTTTTGTAAAAAATAAGGGTGTTTTCTTTAATTAAACTTACTCGAGTTTTCTAAAGCATCAAATGTTTCTCTCTTCTATTCCAAGTATTTTAAAGATGAAGATTGAAGTTTAGCTTTAAAGGATCGACGATGACGCTCATGTCTTCCTTTCTAATTTGGATAAAATTCTTTTATCAAGTGACTAATTATGTTGCTAGTATTAAGGCTTCCTTTCAACAACAAAATAAATATGTTATTTGGGTGATAAACTTATATTTTTTGTTTATATTTGTGATTAGACGTGGTGAAAGTTTAGATCATTAGATGAGGTTAACAATAACTTAACATGTAAACGATTTTGAACGTATAAATGACTAGAAATAAGATATCGCTTGATATATTTACTTTTGGAGCACTAGGTGCGGTCATAAGAACCACACTGTTCAATGTGGTGAAAAACACATACATACACACTTCAATGTGGTGAAAAACCACATTGACAACCATATTGCCAGACCTTATAATCTTTGGCTAACGTAATGGAAATTGTCCCATCTAAAATAACCATTAACGATTGAACCTTAATATTCATACTCAACATGAGGTGAACATGTATTAGTTAACTATTGCTTAGATAGCTTTTTGAGAAAATGAACCCCGTAACTTGAAAATGTATTAGGATGTTAATTACAGAGTATACGATATGTTGCGTTATTCCCCCTCCTCTCCTTTCATGTCCTGTCTCCCGGGGAGAAGGTAAGGAAGGTGTCAAGAGTCATAACCATCCGTCAACATAGATGGTGGCGAACAAGGAGGTAAGAAGGTGACATTGTGATGGCAAGACGGGTTACCGTATCTGGGAAACCAACGGTAGCTGTCGAATGAATTGAGGTTTAGTTATGATCTAGGTGATAGATATGATTTTGTACAATATAACTATTAGGTGGGAAGCCAATATGCAGGGACGGAACTTGAACGTTGTTGATGGAGGAGCCAACTTGAAAAATATTTATTTTAGGGGGTTGATATATAATACGCTGAAAATTTTGTATTAAAAATGACTCAAACCATACATAAAAACGTATAAAATATACATGGGTCAAAAGATTTGAGAAGACCACAACCCCCTCGATCCTCTCTAAATTTGGTCCCTGCCAATATGTATTTCAGATTGGGGCAAAAGGGGTTCAGGTTTTGGTTACTACTTGGCTAGTTGCATCGTAAAAGTTGAACGCACACATTGTTTTGCGTTATTATGTAGATATTATATTATCAAATATTTAAATCACATATTAAACAAGTTGCTCAACTTTATGAAAGTACCCTATTTTGTTTATGCTATGAATTTCAACGAAATGAAGTGTGGTTTCTATGTGGAATTTTATGTTAAATAAAACTAACTGTTAGAAAGTTAGGTATTCTTTCACGTTATTATATTTGGACGAACTAATATTCCAGAGTTTGTAAACTTCATGTCCGTATCATAAATCGAAAATAGTGTGATTTATACATATAATATCTGGATTCTGGACGGACTAATTCAGAATTTAACGTAAAGTTTTTTTGAGGGTGTAAACATTAATACAAATTAAATTTCATTAGGTCCTACAACACATGTTACTGTGTTCTCGAGTATCACCTAACGAAGAAAAAGAAAGAAAATAAAAAGAAATAGAAAAAGTTGTGTTTTTCAGTATCGCTTAAAGGGGAAAAAAATGAAAAAGAGTGAAAAGTAAGTGTGATTTAGTTGATTTTTAAAGCTTTTTTTTTTTTTTTTTTTTTTTTTTTATTTATTTATTTTTTAAATTTGGCCAAAAATATTTATTCCCTGTTATTCTACTTTTCTTTACTAAAAAAACTCAATAGCACATAAGTCTTTTGCACAACCCAAATGCGCATTAGGAGAACATGAAGAGCCAAATGTATGGATTTAAAACAGGAGAATGATTGCGAGTGCTTTAAAAAAGAAACGACTAATCATTTTATAATGTATAATTAAATACGTGATAAATATCCATATTTATCACGAATGATATATTTTTTTTCAGGTAATGAAGATATTCTTTTCCCAAACATTTCTAAATTGTTTTTTCAACAACACAACTGTAAAGTCTATAAGTTTATAACATGTCTAATTAATTTACTGAAATATCATCAATCAAACCTCTAAATTGACCATATTTTATCATCATATCAAAAAACACATTTAAGGCTGCCCACTAAGGGCCGGAGTGAATTCGGTCTCCTCCTTGCTCGACCGATTTAGAAATCGGTTATCCCCTTAGTGGGAATTCGGTCGTCGACCTCCAAAAAACCAAATCGGTTGCTCACATGACCGAATTCAAAACATCTAAGGCTGGACACTAACGTGACCTATATTGCATCATCATTCCGGCTGCCACCTCAGCTTTCTCTCTCTTCAACCCAATTTCACCTCTCTCNAAAAAAACACCATTTTTAACACAAACACAAATTTTATTAATAAAACGGAAACATTACATAGACGAAACGATACGAACATAAAACACGATACGAAAATACATAACATAAAATACGATACGGAACATTCTTAACATAAACATCACTCCGGCTGGTGTGCTTCCCAGACAATTTTGTTTCTCAGAACGAACCACACATGTTGATAGTATATCCCTTTCCCATAGCGTTCAAAATAAATTCGATTTGCATTGCTGAGACAAGGGTCTTGACCTGTACGCACCAACTCTTTGTAAATAGCATTATACCTAAGACATTCTTGGTTGATTTTTTTCCATTGATACATAAGCCTATCTTTAGTACGGTGCTCTCCATTAGTCTGGTTGTTGAACCTTGTCGTAACGGCGTTCCAAAAAGAACGTTCAACCCTTAGGTCCAAACATTCGCTAGCAGAAAGCCATACGTTAGCTAGAATCCATTCTTCTTCCATTGACCAGCCGTGATAGTTCATTGTGAAATGATTTAGAAGTGAAGTGTGTGTAAAATGGTATGATAATGTATGCTTTATACAGGGATGCATAAACTGGGTGAGATAATTTTAAACGTTTGAAATTCAAAATGGGTGGGCGGGATAATTTTAAACGTTTCAAATTCAAAAATAAACTGGGCGGGATAATTTTAAACGTTTGAAATTTAAACTGGTTGGCGGGTTAATTTGAAAGTTTAAAATTTAAACTGGTGGGCGGGTTAATTTGAAAGTTTAAAATTTAAAATGGTGGGCGGGATTTTCTACTTATTTATTACCCATTAACAGCTCACAATTCACACATATGTTCTCCACACAATTCACCGGCATTAATTCAAACTATGTCTCTCGCAAAAGATTTCGGGCAACAATTCCCAGTCACCGTGACTTCGGGCAACAATTCCAAGTGAACACGACTGAGTCCTCCCAACAGTTTCCAGCAAATGAGAACCGGTGAATCCACACCACCGCAAGCCATAATTTCCGGTATTCACAACCATATCAACCGGTAGCCTATTTCCGATCAACTAATAACTAATCCACCACGCACCACAGGACCAACCAATGTCACACAAAACAAACCTAACCCACTGCACCAAGTACTTCCTTTGACGATGAAGAGCTTGGATCACAAAAGATATGCAAGAACTGATGCCGTGTTAGGCAGAGGAAGAAGAGCGAGTAGAAGAGCTCGTGCAGGAGTACTGGTTAAAGTAAACAGGCTCGAAGAGATGCCTCGTTGTGAATATCGAATGGCACATGGATTGCCCGTGTTTAATACGAGTGATGACCGAAGATTCGAGTGCCTCAAGGCCTGAGGGTGGGTCTTGGATGATTTCGTTTTTACTAATTTGTGTTTTAGTTTAATTATCGGTAGTTAATTATCGTAGTTTAATTTTAATGTTTGTTGTGTTCGTGTTTAGGTTATAATTGTTTTAATGTTTTAACTATAAATTTAAAGTTTGTGTTAAGTGTTATAGTATTTTTGTTAGTTTGTATGAATGTAATATGTAAAAAAAAATAAAAAAAAAAAAAAAAAAAAAAAAAAAAAATCGTAGTTTACATTCGGATCAGCTCAGCAACCGATTCACAAACATTGCCGTACCGAATTCACTCAAGATCCGATCTTTTTCCACTAATGATCTCACCGATTTCGAATGGTCCACCAAACCTACCGAGCCGATATTGCGCGGCCCTGTAGTGGCAAGTAGTGGGTTGACCATGTTGGTTCGTTTGGCTTCGGTTTATTGTATAAAAACGAAACCGAACGAAATATTTTCGGTTTTTTGGATTTTAGAAACCATTCGGTTTCGGTTTGGTGTCGGGTGGGTTTTTTTCGGTTGTTTGTTTTTCGATTGGTTTTCGGTTTTCGGTTCTATCGATCTTAGAGCTTTGGTTTTTCAAAGTAGATTTGACATATATCATAAAATAACACTTTCACAGCTTTAAAGAAACAATCCAAACAACCATTAAGAAAAACAAAAAACACAATAATGACGATAAGAAACAAATGACCATATTAAATCCTAAAAAAGAGTTGTTTATGTGTCATAGAGCAACACAATAATAACAATAAAAACAGAAAACACCCTAGAAGAGAACTTATTATCCGTCCTAAATGACATGTTCAAGAAGCATATGAAACAAAGAGTAGTTACTCGACATGATATAGGTAAATGTCGGTCTTAGATGCATTTTGACTTTAAATGTCGGTTCGGTTTCTATTGGTCGGTTTTTAATGCTAAAACCAAACCGAACCAAAAACTTCGGTTTTTTCAAAATATAGAAACCGAACCGTCGGTTTTTCAATCGGTTTCGGTTTTTTTGTTTTCGGTTCTTCGGTCTTTTTCGGTTTAGGTTCGGTTTTTGGGTTTCTTGCACACCCCTAGTGGGCAGCCTAAGAATTGATATACGTAGCAATAGGCCTTCAGTCCCGCTGTTATCTATATAATAGACTAGTACTGTAATAGTTACGTCTCAGTGAAGAGGCAGTAAGTTGTACAGTTAAAGAAAAAAGTGAAATTGTTGAGATATGTAATATTGTACATATATTTGTGAGTAAACATTTGCCTTTAAAAGAGAGGAAAAATCGCTATACGTACCAAGGAAAAAAAGATAAATCAAAATTCAGGTTCAAGTAATGGTTTTCTGACTTTCTCCATCCATCCTTCTAGAAAGACACGTACTATTTGTTAATCGGTCAAATCAATCTCCTCTCCTCGTAATCAACACAAACTCGAAAGTCCAACATCACAAGCTCACAACCCATCATCTACCCGCCCGTGACCCGACTTACCCAACTACTTGCAGCTTCTGCATTTTCATAAATACGCCACGTTAGCTTTCTCTCTTGATAACAACTTCATGACCAACACAGTGTAAAGAGAATGACCGAGGAAACCACAAAACTTCACAACGACTCGGTCGTATACACGACTAATTCGGTGCCTAAGACTCGTCGCTCAATAAGGGCCGTAACGGGGAGAACGCGTCAACATGTTGGTCAACCGACTCTTTCGACTGATGCATTACGGGTTGTCAAATTTCATTCATGAACAAAAAGGAAAAATAAAATAAAAAGAAGTAATAATTCAAAATGACTTTTTTCAGATTAAAAATTCTCCAGAAAAACAAAGATCGAAAATATAAATTATACAAATTCCTTTCAAAACAACATAAAATTACACATATACTCATTCATGATATAAAATATAAATCACAAATCATCATATTCTAACAAGCTTAGCAGCTTTAACAAGAGGATTATCCCTGGCAATAGCCTCCCTTCCAGCCGTCTTATAATCATAGCTACACTCATGACGATCACTATACCTATGCCTCTCACAAAACAGCTCCCCACACCTGCACCTGAATCCAGTCAACCCTACTCTTTTCCGGCATCCGCTACACCTGTTCACCTCCTTCTTCACCACCACCGTTACAGCTTCCGGTACATCAACCGTCGGATCATCAACAGTTGTTAGATCTAACGGAAGATCTAGTGCCACGTCACGTCGTAAAGATGAAGATGGTGATGATCTAGGTTTGTTATTACGTGTGGTTGTTGATGATGAGAAACAGTTTTGGCACATGTTGTTTGTCGAAGGAGATCCGATGAGGCCGCAGTTGTTGATGCAGAGTGTTAGGGTGGTTTTTTCTGGTTTTACGTTTATTTCTTCTTTTTCTGTTCTTTGCGCCATAACTTTTTTTATAAAAACTGTTTTGAATAATTTTATAAAAACTCGAGGAAGGATGATAAAAACTCGGTGAAGAAATGGAAATGGAAATGGAAATGAAATGGTAGGGGAGGGGGGTGTTTGGGAGGTATTTGAAGGGGGAGGGAGGTCGGTCAAACGCGGTTTATGAGGGGTGGTTTTGTAATTTACTAAAAGAAAAAAGGGTGTTTGGAGAGTGTATGACTGACTGACGTGTTTATTACTCTATCATGATTATTCATGGATGCTTCTCTTTTTGGGGGTGTCAAAGTTGGGAAAGATAGTGGTTTGTGTATTTGTGAATTTTAGTAATTGTACATAAGGGTGAGCAAACGGACCGGATGGACCGGACCGACCGACAAAACCGACCGAACCGGACCGGACCGACCACATTCGGTCCGGTCCTCGGTCTAGGCTTTTTGGATAATTCGGTCCTCGGTCCGGTCGGTCCGGTCCGGTCCGGTCCGGACCGACTAAAAAACCGAAAAAACATGCCAAAATATGCCTAATTGGACCGGCCCGACCGAAGACCGGACCGGACCGAACCGGACCGAGACCGGACCGACCACATTCGGTCCGGTCTCGGTCTATGGTTTTTCCGGTTCTCGGTCTTCGGTCCGGTCCGGTCTTGGTCGGTCCGGTCCGGTTTTTGGACCATGCTCACCCCTAATTGTACACGGATTAATAATTACGAAAAGAAATATAGTTGTTAAGTATAAACTGTAGGATTAGAAACATGATTAACAATAATATGATATCAAGTTGAAAATGAAAATCAAAGAATTGATTATGAGAAAATGTATGAACAATCTTATATATAATAAAACTTAGGTTGTCTTATAAATGTAAAATACCCCTAATAAATGTTTCAAGAGTTCATTATTCCAAATATGCCCTTCAAGTGTGATTTCAACAAATGTAGTTTGTACGGTACAATATGTTTTGCATGAGAAATCGTGCACAAAACTTTGTACGGTACAAAATGTTTCAAGCATCTCTAAACCTCAAAGAATACAAACAAAAAATGTCATGAATGCATAAATTAAACACACCAATTAGTGGTTAGTCTTTTTACCTTCCCGTCCATGAGTTACAAATATTTTATCAACTATATAATGTGTCAAAAATCACACACAACAAACCACAACTTCCTCCACACCGCGTGCACATTGGGCTACAACTTATAATGGTGGTAAAGTAAGCATCATATCGTCTTACTTATATTCATATTGATTTATATTATTTTATGTAAATTTCACGTGTGTTTTGTGTGTATAACAATGTAGGACATAAAGATGGTGCTTAGGAGGTGTGGTAGTAACATCATCTTCTCTAATGGTTTAAGAGATCCTACACATCGTTGTCTTATCAATTAAGTGGAACATGCACGAACATTTTTACTTTGATTAACTGTATTTAAGTTACTAACGATCAACTATATCTAATTGTTTTTTGTAGCACGTCAAGAAGCATTAAAGAAAGAGATCGAGAAGTTACAAAAATTGTATCAAGAACAAAACATGCAAAAGGCCAATGAACAACAACGACAAAGAAAACAACAACAACAACAACAAGAACAACATCACGGCCACCGGTGGGATGAATACTTAGCATTAATATTAATAGTACGTTATAAATTAAACATGCAATATTTTACTTCATGTAATACCGATGAACGGGCTAATACTATTGATTCGTTAGCAAGTAAGTTTATTGAAAATAATGTGACGAGCATTCAATTTTTAGTCAATAATTATTACTACACTTTGTTGGTGCATTTTAATATTTTTGCTCTTAATGTAGTTTTTTTGTCTTACGGTGTGTTAATGTCACTTTCTTAATTAAACGTCGTGGAATATTGCGTGACTTGATATTTGATATAATTGTGAAAATTATGTCGATGTTACATATTGAAAATGGTAGTATATAATAAAAATATCTTCACACTATCATCTTAACGATGAGACTCTTTTAAATCAAAGAAGTTTATAAAGAAGAAGAAAATTGTATTTCAAATGTTATACTACACCTATCACGAGGTAAGCATTATTCATTTGAGTTTGAGATCATGTGATTCATGTCGTCATACTGTAAATACTGTGAGTTACTAATGAATGCTCCAAATTCGATATTATAGTTTATGGAAAAATGTTGTAATAATGCATTAATTAAAAATAATAATTTATGTAACATACTCATATTAAAATATTACATATGAAAAGCCTCATTTAAATATAACATTATGTAAAAAACCTCTTCACATTAAAGAAAGAGATGGAGAAGTCACAAAAATTGTATCAAGAACAAAACATGCAAAATGCCAATGAACAACAACGACAAAGAGAACTACAACAAGAACAACGCCACGGCCGCCGGTGTCAATATAGATGAATACTTAGCATTCATATTAATAGTACGTTACAAATTAAACATGCAATATTTTACTATACGAATTATAATTTATACTCTTGAATATACTAATTACTTTAATATTTTATGTTTTTATAGTTTTGTTAAAAAGGAAATTTGTTTTATAGTTCTCTTTTAATAATGTAATTTATTGAACAACGAAGTCCGCCTTTCACAAAAAATGAGAGTTTCAAACATGAACAAAAAATTAGTCCCGAACATTACGAAAAAAATAATTAGATCCAACCTGTGTGCATCGCATGGATCCTGAGGCAGTCCAAACCTGTGTGCATCACACGGGGATGAATATAAAAGGTCTCCAACATTAATGTCATCGCTTCATATTTAAAATAATTTATGTAACTTATACATATTAAAAAATTACATGTGAAGAGACTCTTTTCAATATAACTTCTTGAAAAAAATTTCTTCACATATACTCTTTTAATGTCAATAAACTATTTTAAATGTGTGTCATGCCTAGAAATGTGATACCATCACAACTTAGATATATAATGACGAAAAATAATTGCCGAAGATTACGCTATAAAAACTTATATACAGCCCATGTGCAACTCAATAAAGTATTTTAAATACGTATAAAGCTTAGCAAATGTGTGACACAATGAAAACTTAAATATAAAATGACAAAAATAAATGCCGAATATTACTCTATAAAAACTTATATACAGCCCATGTGCATCGCACGTATTTTAAATCTATGAAAACTTCTATACAACCCATGTGCATCGTACGGAAATTGTTGACTATCATAAGAAATAGTTATAACTTAGCCCGATGTATTAATATTAGTTAGTTCAAATAAAAAACGATAGAGTCAATACTAAAATAAATAGACAAAAAAATATTGCGTAAAAAAATACAGCTTAAAAGATTATATGTCAATAAACTATTTTAAATACGTATCATGCTTACAAAATATATGCTACCATGAAAACTTATATATATAATGACAAAAATACGTCCTGAATATAAAATGACGAAAATAAATGACGGATATTAGACTTTGAAAACTTCTATACAGCCCATGTGTATCGCACGGGCTTTCATGACTATTCATGTTTGCAAGTATATTCAAATAATGAAATGACATGATCCCGCAATGAATACATGACGAAAATTAGTGAACATTACGTTATGAACACTTAGATACAGCCCGTGTGCAACGCACGGGTCTGGTTGCCTAGTTTGTTAAATTATTACCTTGTCCATATAAAAATAAAATACACATTTATATTTCACATAACTTTAAGAAATCTCATGACCAATATTCTTCACTTATCAAATATTATCCTTACTCATTACTTTTGATTTATTGAAATATAAGTGAACATTTATTTTTAGAGATCTTAATATATAAATTATTTGTGAAACGGAGTTGGTAGTTGATTAACATGAATTTACCACGTATATATACGTTAGATCTCTTTGTCATTGTTTTTTATTTAAAAAGAAAAAAAGACGGTGTAACAATGGCAATTGCGATTGGCTACATATTTGGAGCACCATTATATTTTCTCATAATCTTTATATGATATCTATCTATTATTCTATAAGATTAACCTCACTAATTTATTGTGGAGGCGTCAAGATTGCATAGAGTACAACAACTTAATGCTCTTCATGATATAATTTCGAGATTTGTTTGGCTTTATTTTTTCCTGATAATTAGTAGCAGCATATGAAGAGACCTGTGGGTTATAATGGCATTTAGTATATAATTAAAAGTCGGTTAGATGAAGTGCAAGGGTTGCGAAAGGTTGCAAGAATAATTAATAATTTAACCTAATTCATGCCTATATAAACCGACCAAAATCACATTTAGTATATACATTTTAAGATGATTCACACATCTTTTAGATCTTTGATTGTTGGTAGCGGTATGTAAATTCTCTTTTGCAACACCATCGTTTAGATTTTTGTAATTAACTTGGTCTTCTTTTTTTCTTAATTTAGTTATCATACGTATGTACCATGAAAATCACACAAGATCATGCATGCTCAGATAAATAGAACCAAATATTGGGATACCAACTATTTACTTTGTTTCTTACATATTTAGGTGATTGTTATAGATAAGCATAATATAGATATATGTATTATGTTAATGCATTTTCGTGCGTTTTCTTTTGATGTAGCACACATGTGCGAATTGATTCAAGAAAATGTGCACGAGCATGTATGTAAAGCAACATTTAAATGGTTAAATGATACTTTTTAGCGTAATTAGTTTATATAAGTAGTTGCTTTCGAATGTTCTTTGAGAAATATTAGTATGAATTTATCGTGTGCAATTGAATTATTATTGAAAAGAAGAAGGTCCGCGCATTGCAAAGTGTTTTCTTTTTCTATATGTAGAATCATTAGTGAGAAACCAATATTTACCCCCATTAAATGAGTTTTCCATAATAGCAAAATACAACATATTAAAAATATCACATTGAGTAATGAATAAAAAGAAAAAATACATAATTTTGACTTAAAGCCATTTCTAAATTATAATATCAAATAAAAAAGTTGAGTTTTACACATGCAAAAGTTCAAACTTTTATCGAAAAACAAAACCGGTGCATTTAATGTGAAGTATATACAACATCGAGATGGAAGTGCAAGGGTTGCCGGAATTGATCACATGATATTTAGTAATTAGTATAGAATTAAAAGTCGGTTATGGATTGAGATGAAGTTGAAAATGTTGCAAGAATAATTGATGAATCAACCTATTGCAATATATATAGATATATATATTATGTTAATTCATTTTCATATACAAGTAATTTACATGTGTTTTCTATTTATGTAGCTCACATGTGCGAATTGATTCAAGAAATAGTGCATGAGCATGTATGTAAAGCAACACTTAAATGGTTAAATGATACTTTTTAGCGTGATTAGTTTATGTAAGCATGCAATTTGAATAATGGATATAAAAGAAAAATATATTTTTTTGCTCGAACCCATTTGTAAATTAAAAAAAATTAAGTTTAAGACATAATAGTGGAGTCCAACGGTTTTAGGAATTATTGATAGTGTGTTAATTAATATTCATTTGGTTAGCTATTTAAAATTGGTTTATTGATAAAATTTATTAATATTAGTTAGACTTCAATGTTAAAAATAGCACATTGAGTAATGAATAGAAAGAAAAAAATTCATAATTTTGACTTAAAGCCGTTTGTAAATTATAATATCAAATAAATTGTTGAGTTTTAAACATAAGCAAAAGTTTGAACTTTTATCGAAAAACAAAACCGGTGCATTTAATGTGAAGTATATACAACATCGAGATGGAAGTGCAAGGGTTGCCGGAATTGATCACATGATATTTAGTAATTACTATTGATGAGTGCTCAAACACTCATCATTTTTGGTAAAATCTAAACTGCAAAACATACAAAAACACTCAGAAATGCATCAAAATACTGAAAATATTTCAAAATTGTGTTTTATATGTTTTAGATGCAAAATGAGTAAAAACAAATGAAAAACGAACAAAGTTTGCATAAGTGGCAGTTTTAGTCCTCCAACTTTCAAAAATTGGCAAAACTAGTCCCTAAAATCCAAAATTGTGGAGTTTTATCATTCAAGGTCCCTAAAATAATTTGAGTTGTCAATTTTGGTCCTTGAATGAATGTGAATCGTGATGCTCCAACACTCATAATGAACATTATATATAGGGTAACAACAAATCCATGAACCTAGGGGCAAAACATTACAAACCTATCCAGAAAACTGCATCATAAAAAATACTGAAAATCTAAAATCTTCAAATGAATGTGTGTTCTATTAAAAATGCCATTTCAAGATGGCATTAAATGAGTTATCAATATAACAAATGAATAAATCGTTACCATATGCAATAAACTGGCTAGTTAAACTTTAGTCAAAAACAATTCAAAAAATTTGGTCAAACCTCCAGTCTCTTAAAATTACCACAATATGTGGTAGATATTAAAATCACTAAAATTTCAATTAGTCCTATAAATAAATTAAGTTTGTCAGATTAATTTGTCCTTATGAAATGATCATCTTATGATACTCAACAATTTTCACTTTTTAATCTCACCAACATGTACACTTTGCATAAAATCTGCATATTATAGAAGACCTCAAGGCGTATTACAAAAAATGTAAAATTATACAATCTTTTAATGTACCCATATGGCAGCTAATCTGGAAGTTTGCCATCTCCGGTTGTTAGTACACCAATGATAAAATATGAATTTAATACTCTTATGGACAAGATGACTAGGAAGCCGCAACCTAAATGTATACCTTTCCAGAAATATCTAAGCATTTTGATGATTACTTTGTTTGTACTACTTCTTTATTTAATAAATTTATTATACTAACTACTAAAACCATAAAGGACCTTATGTTAATTTATTATTATGTTTAATCTAATACCAAATCCACCCCAAGCCCTTATCACTCTATGGCCTCTCCACTTACACCTTCAGGCCATAAGACTAAATATAGAAACTCTCTTCCACATATTCCCGTGCTATAATAATATATACTACCCAGGTCTCCACCAGTTCAAACACCTTACAGTTTCAATTCATCCATATTCACCTCTTCTCCACTGTATACCTTATTGCTATAACACCTCAGCACACTCGCACGCCTCACACGCCCAAGATAAGTTTATCATAAACAATTTAAAATTGACAGTCTTGAATAATAACAAATCTTCTCAACCTTTTTCAAGTGTCTTACTCTTCAACCTCATTGTCCCCCCAAGCCTCAACAAACATCCCAGAAACATTTAATTATCCTAAGCTAACACTCAAACCTCCAACTGCGACTGCAAGAAAAATTTTTCCCGCCAAATTGCACAATTCAAACGGCCAAGATTAATTCATCTCATCCAAGGGACTCAAATTAANTTCTTGGTAAAATTTCACTTTTAACCCCTCAACTTTGCAAAATGTCACAATTTAGTCCCCGGGTTTTCAAAAATGTGAAAATTATCCTTTATAACCCTTGCACTATTGAACTTGTCCAGTGTTTGACCCTTATGATAATTTTTGGAAGTTGCAAGAACCAGCCCCTAAGTTTTTCAGAAATTTACATGTTTCGGTCCCTGATATTTTTTCTATAACTACAAACCAAAAGGACCTTATGTAATTTATTATTGTTTAACCCAAACCCAAATCCACCCCAAGCCCTTATCACTCCTGGACCATTCCCCCCAGGCCCCAAACACAAAATAAACCCTTCCCCCGTTATATAACACCTCCTCCCACCAGTCAAACACCACAGTCCACTCATCCATCTCCCTCCCCACAGTGAACCTGCAACTCACCTCACCTCCACCTCACTTTCACCTCACCTTGTCCCCCCAGCCTCCAACAAACCATCCAAGAAACATTTATTATCCTAAACCTAACCACTCCAAAACTCCAACCTGCCAAGAAAATTTTTCCCGACTCAAATTAAAGTGGGAAAGTGCTAGGGCTGCATTGGGAGTATATAAAGTGAAGAAAAAAGAGGAGGAGAGGAGTTAGTTAGTTTTTTTTAGTATAGTGTAGTTTAGTTTTTCAAATATCGTATGTAGCTTAATTTAAATTCCAGTGTTCAATTTAATTTTCAAGTTGTATTCCTAGAGTTTTCAGTGTATTTTAAACTTATTGTAAACATCAATTCAATTCTAATCCAGTTTTCAGTTTATGCCAATTTTAATTTGAAAATCTCAATTTTAGTTAAAAGTTAATGGTTACTGTTGTTTAAGCTCATAAAAGCTCAATCATAGCTTGTTGTGAGAATTCATTTAATATTTCTGTCTTAATGGAATCAAGGCAAAGGAAGTCAAGGTTGGGATGCAATCTGATTTAGAAAGGGGTATTGGTGTTTTCTTGGTGTTCCAGTGTGATTCAGAAGGATAATTAAGCCTATCCAAAGATAGGCTTTCATGGTGAATAACCTCATTTAGTAAGGCAGTTTGTACTTGTGAGTTCCCTTTTTAACTTTCTTAGTTTAGATAAAGTGAATCTGTGAACCTTGGTGTTTGAGTTTTGTTATTGATTATTGTTTNCAATCCCTAACTAATAGAATATTCTAGATATACACAATACATTCTAAAATAACTCTTTAGTCTTTATCTTCAAACGATTTAGTCTTTATCTTTATCAAGCAGTACTTTAACTTAGTCAACGAGCAGCACCTTGATCAACAGCAGTACTTTGAACAACAGTTTGATTATTTCAGCAGTACTTTGACTTTATAACCCAACATTGTTGATGTTCTAGTGTTCTTTGATGATTTATGACTGATATGGGTTGAGTTTATAGTTATTCATGGCCTAGATACTAGGTTTGCAGTGAAATCATAGTAATTAAGGGGTGTTTGGATTTCTGTGGTTAACTGCACATTTGTGGTTTTTAGTAGATAAAAGATACTCAGGCAACATTCTCAAGGATGTATTAGAACAGTTGAAACATAAAATTGACAGTCGTAAGTGAAAAAGTCAAAACTTCTTCTAAATCCTTTTGGCAGCTTAACTGTTGAATGATTTGTGATTCAAATCCTTGAATCCAACTCAAAATTAGTTTATATTGAGAGATTTGGTTTTACTTAACTTACACAAGCATCATTTAGTCAACTGTGATCCACCAAATCTCACCAAAGTCAAACTAGGATAAATTTCATAAAAGTCAAAAGTGGTATCTGATAAAATGGGCAGATTTTCTTTGTCACTTCTAGGGTTCAATTTAGTTTGGAAATAAGTGATTCTTGTTTTTATGTGTTATTTGGTTGCTATTGTATGTGAATCAAAAAGAAAATCTTGATTTGGAGCTTATTTGTTAGCTTAAAAATAAGCCCAAAGTGGACTGTCCACTCATTTGTCTCCCCTGCACCTCAGATTTTTGCAGACCTTTGAAGGGTTGTAGATTGTTGAATAGTTAGAGTTAGGATTAAGTGTTAGTTGTTTTAGGAAGCCCTTTAGGTGTAGTTTATAGGAGTGCTTTAGGATTTCCCTTAGGTGCTTATTTCATGGCTTATTTTGAGCCCACTTTAGCCTCATTTGTCACTGTGGCTGCTGTTCATGTTCTTGTTGTTTTTTTTTCTTCTTTGTTGATTGCTGATCCTGTTGTTGTTTATGTTTTTGTTGATGTTTATTGCTGTTGTTGCTAGCTTGTTTAAGCTTATTTGTTGTGGTAATTGGTTTAAGCAGTTTAAAGTTAAGAAAAAGAAAACGAGTTTTGCAATATTAGTTTGTTCTTGAAATTGGGTTGCTGTTGATTATTGTTGTTGTTGATTTAGTTGTTATTGTTGTTAGAATTGTTTATTGTTGTTGTTGTCAATGTTGTGTTGCTGTTGTTGCTTGAAACCAGAAAAAGAAAGAAAAATATAAAAGTTGCAAAAAGGTAAGGCCTAGGGTTCGAACCCAGGACCTCACCCACACACAAACATAACCAAACCACACGTTTACCATCTACCCTAGGGATTTTTATTAGTTATCTTTTGCATTTTTTTTATTTATCAACCAATTAAGAAATAGTGCACGAGCATGTATGTAAAGCAAAATTTAAATGGTTAAATGATACTTTTTAGCGTGATTAGTTTATGTGAGCATGCAACTTGAATAATGACTATAAAAGAAAAAGTATATTATTTTTGCTCAAACCCATTTGTAAATTAAAAAAAATTAAGTTTAAGACATAATAGTGGAGTCCAACGGTTTTAGGAATTATTAATAGTGTGTTAATTAATATTCATTTGGCTAGCTATTTAGAATTGGTTTATTGATAAAATTTATTAATATTAGTTAGACTTTAATGTTAAAAATAGCACATTGAGTAATGAATAGAAAAGAAAAAATACATAATTTTCACTTAAAGTCGTTTTTAAATTATAATATCAAATAAAAAAGTTGAGTTTTAAACATAAGCAAAAGTTCAAACTTTTATCGAAAAACAAAACCGGTGCATTTAATGTGAAGTATATACAACATCGAGATGGAAGTGCAAGGGTTGCCGGAATTGATCACATGATATTTAGTAATTAGTATAGAATTAAAAGTCGGTTACGGATTGAGATGAAGTTAAAAAGGTTGCAAGAATAATTTATGATTTAACCTAATGTAATATATATAGATATATGTATTATGTTAATGCATTTTCAAATACAAGTAATTTACATGTGTTTTCTATTGATGCAGCTCACATGTGCGAATTGATTCAATAAATAGTGCACGAGCATGTATGTAAAACAACATTTAAATGGTTAAATGATATTTTTCAGCGTGATTAGTTTATGTAAGCATGCAACTTGAATAATGAATATAAAAGGAAAAGTATATTGTTTTTGCTCGAACCAATTTGTAAATTATAATAAAAAAAAAAAAAAAATAAGTTTAAGACATAATAGTGGAGTCCAAAGGTTTTAGGAATTATTAATAGTGTGTTAATTAATATTCATTTGGTTAGCTATTTAGGATTGTGTTTATTGATAAAATTTATTAATATAAGTTAGACTTCAATGTTAAAAATAGCACATTGAGTAATGAATAGAAAGGAAAAAATGCATAATTTTGACTTAAAGCCATTTGTAAATTATAATATCAAATAAAAAAGTTGTGTTTTAAACAAAGCAAAAGTTCAAACTTTTATCGAAAAACAAAACCGGTGCATTTAATGTGAAGTATATACAACATCGAGATGGAAGTGCAAGGGTTGCCGGAATTGATCACATGATATTTAGTAATTAGTATAGAATTAAAAGTCGGTTATGGATTAAGATGAAGTTGAAAATGTTGTAAGAATAATTGATGATTCAACCTATTGTAATATATATAGATATATATATATTATGTTAATTCATTTTCATATACAAGTAATTTACATGTGTTTTCTATTGATGTAGCTCACATGTGCGAATTGATTTAAGAAAATGTGCACGAGCATGTATGTAAAGCAACATTTAAATGGTTTCATGATACTTTTTAGCGTGATTAGTTTATTTGAGCGTGCAACTTGAATAATGAATATAAAAGAAAAAGTATATAATTTTTGCTCGAACCCATTTGTAAATTAAAAAAAAAATAAGTTTAAACATAATAGTGGAGTCCAAAGGTTTTAGGAATTATTAATAGTGTGTTAATTAATATTTATTTGGTTAGCTATTTAGAATTGAGTTTATTGATAAAATTTATTAATATTAGTTAGACTTTAATGTTAAAAATATCACATTGAGTAATAAATAGAAAGGAAAAAATACATAATTTTGACTTAAAGCAGTTATTGCAACATAAACCCCTCATTTATACATTGGATATAAAACAACCCTTTATGTACAATGCATTACCATTAACATCCTAAACTTCAAAAAAATACTTAAAACTTGCAATATAAAACCCTCATTTATACAAAGCCATCACAACTTAATAACCAAAAGCCCATTTATAAAATACAACACCACAAAACCAAAACAACATCAAACATTTTTAAATTTTTATACAAAAAAAGTCAAAACGTTTCATACAACATACTAAACAATAATTAAGCATACACTCGACAATACACATAAAAAATACGCGATAGCCTGTGCGTAGCACGGGTTCTGAATGCGATAGCCCGTGCGCACGGGATTTGAATGCCTCGTTCATTATAACTTTTACTATTTATCTAAACACTACTTAAACATAAAAATACCCTCACATGACAAATAGAATTAAGAGTGGGTGCTCAAGTTGAGTAAAAGAGAGGAAAGTAAAGTAAAAAAATTATAGTCAAGAAATTGATAAGAAAATGTGGGTCATTCACTTTCACCCCAATAATTAAACTAAAAACACAAGCAATTTACTCCTTTTCCCTATCATCCCACTTTCTTAAAAAAACTCAAAAACACCACAAATTTTTATTTCACTCAATTTCACTTCCTTTCATCTCAAAATAAATCTTAAAAACAGAGTGTTAAAACTATAAATTCGCTCATTGTTTGGTCTTTCACGCACGATGATCCGCTCCTCATAACAATGCATCGCCCGTGGTCATCAAAACCATTATGGCTGGTCTAAGTTTTCCGTTGATTAAACCAAGTTTTCAGTTTCATCATTAAAACATTTTTAGGGTGACGACAGCGAGTTTATGTAGTTTTTGTATAATTTTCAATGTAATGATTTGATATTGATAAAACATGTCTTTAGTTGTATTAGTAACTTGATTAGATTTTTGACATTTAAATAGTTATAACTTAAATTTATTTATGTAAGACACTGAAGATGATAAATATCTTTGCTTTTTTAACGCAAATTCAGAAATTAGGTTCGGGTTTAATCCCAACTCCCTTTGGTTTGCAAGAAACAACTGATGGGGCTGGTTTTTAAATAAGGTTCGGTCGACACCAAAGATATACGGAGTTAGAGTTTTTTCGCCGATTTAAACCTTTTGAAGAATATTTTGCTTTTTCATTCTACATTAATGTAGCTCATTAGTTTAGAGGTTTTGGTGCGTTTGGTATGCTGCCATAAATCACAATCGGTATCGGTTTCGGTATAAGATGGGTCCCTCGCCTATGATAGATTCATACCTCCCCTCTTGAACTCCTATGGAGTATGGACAATATTCATATTTCATTCGCATATAATGTGGGCCCCTCATCTTAACCAAACACTTAGAGTCCGTTTGGTTCGTAGGCGGGATTAGAATCGGATTTGGATTGAAAGAAATGATGAGAGAGAAAATTATTTATTAGATTTTAAAAATATATTTATTTTATTAAAAAATTATAATAAAATATACTATTTAAATACAAAAGTACCAAAAAAAAAGTTGGTTCAAAAACTTGTGGTATGTAAATTTTTTTGAAATATAATAATCTATTTCACCGACAAGTTTTCTTGAAAGCCATCGAATTAGTGTGGAATGAAGTTTTGATATCATATGATTACTTGAATGATTCTATGTAAACCAAACAAATCATTTAGAAATTGAATGATTCTATTCCTCTTAAAACCCACAAACCAAACTGGGCCTTAGAATCATTACCACTATGATTCCCTCATTCCAATAGAGGATACCAAACGCACCCTTAGTTCATGAATTTAAGCAAGACAAGATTGGATTGATAGGGATCAACATCCCGTGGTCAAATCAAGTTTACATAAGATTTTAAGATAGATCGACACATTTTTGCTTATTGATATCATAATATTGTAAGTCAACATCACGATCTTAATAGCCATGATTCTAATTGTTCTTATGCTTGACTTATTATAAGCTTGTTATACAAGAATTCTCATTTAGGTTACCGAAAGGTTTTTTTCTACAAAATAACTCATCTTTTGACGACTCATGATCACATGCTTGATGCTTACATGTGCAATGACAAAAACTTGATAAACGAAAAAGGGTATTGTTATTATGTGAAGGAAACTACTAAGAATACATTTTCGTGACAAATATAATAGGTTACGTGTTGTTAAACTATCGGGTATCCAACCATCCATAACAATATAACATTGGGTTGGAATTTTTGTGTTTTCAATAGCAATAATCATGTTTGGAATAATATATATAGTGTTAAGGTGATGACCGTCGCATGTCTTTGGTTGTTTTGTTTATATTTTGGATGTAGCCATGTGATTAGTTTTATGTGTAACGTTCGGTTAGCTGTTTTATAATGACTTTTGTTTTCTTCTTTTCTATTATTATGTCTATAAACTATGAATGTAAGTATTTTATAGATAACATTGGTGTGATTGAAAAAACATTTGGAATATTTTTTTATTATAAATCTCTGTAATTGACATTTGATTAACAAATAAATAATGTTCCTTGTAGGAGTATAATCTTTATAAAAATGAATTTTAGAAAGCAAGTCTACGAGGAATCGAAGATGCATTACCAGTTAACTAAAAAATAATTAATGGTGTTTGGATCTAAATCTTAGAGTATCCGTTCTGATAAACTTTTACAAATATTTTTCTACAATGTGCCATGGTGGTACATGTTATTAACATTTAATGAACTAAAATTACCATAATTAAATGTAAGTTGATATTATTAGTTTCCAAAATTTCTTTTATTTGCCAAATTTAACATCATTCTATATAGAAATGTATTTAATTTAAGAAATAAGTATGTTTAATTAATGCTTTTAAACTCATGCCCCCATGACACAAGTTAGAAAACCCCATTTATAATTATGCCACATCACAAACACAAACCTTTAGATTTATAAACCTATTTTCACTATAGATAAACTTGGTAAACATAACTTAATGCATTAAATTATGAAGATGTCTAAGATATTGGATCTCTTAATGCCATGTAAGCATAAAATTGATGTCCACCATGGTTAACAATATTATAGACATCTTCATCTTTTTACAACTCCTTGATAAACCACAATAGTAGATGCCCTAATGTTACATGTCGGAGCAATATAATTCAAATTTTTCCTAATTTTTGAACATCAAAAAATTGAAAGAGTGATGATGACAAGATAAGAGTTAGATGACAAGTATATAGAGCAATTGGAACATGATAAGCGGATTAGAATCAAGGACTAGAATAATAACAAAAATAAATAAAATAAAAAATAAATAAATAAATAAATAAATAAAAAATAAAAAATAAAAAATAAAAAAAAACGTAACTTCTCTTCGCTACGTCATAACGCCATGGCCCTTGTTACACCTTGGGCAATATGATTCGTTGTTTGTGTGGAGATAAACCGAAGTTGTGGGATGTATCTTTAGCTCAATTTAAGTTTGCTTATAATAGTGCGGTTCATAATTCAACAGGTTTTTCATAATTTTCTATCGTGTACAGGACTCCGCCAAATCCAATGGTGAATTATTGATTATCGGACAAGAAGAATATTCAAGCAAATATGATGGTGGAAGATGTGCAAGCTACTCATGAAGTTGCTCGGGCTAAGATTGCTGAATAAAATGCTAAGCACAAGGCCACTGCAGATAAATATGGTTGAGTTGAGTTGTTTAATGAAGGCGATGATGTAATGGTGTTTCTTCCTAAAGAGCAATTTTTGATGGTTACTTACAGCAAGCTTCAACAAAAGAAATATGGTCCTTACAAGATTTTGCGTAAGATTAATGACAATGCTTCTGTGGTGGATTTACCTAATTCTACGAATACTGTATTTCAAAAACTTTCAATATTTCATATATTTAGCCGTTGAAGATGAGAACTTCAGGTTGAGTTCTTCTAAAGTGAGGAGGAATAATGATGACACCATAGAGGAATTTGCTGAGAAGTATATGGAGTGATCAGTGCATGATAAACGGCTCTTCGCTATGACGTAACGCCTTGTTACACCGTGGAAGCCACGGCTTGCAATTTCTTTATTTTTTGTTTTCGCTACGGCGTAACACTATGATTTTTGCCACGCAGTATAGCTCTCAATTAAGAATTAATCCCAACTTTCAAGTTGCTACGCTGTAAACAAGTTTTCCTTGTTACACCATATAAGCTACGAATGCTAGATTTCCACTTTTATTTTTAGGTCGTTATTTGTTTTATTTAGGTGACTTTTTCTTCAAGATTTGCTTCCATATAAATATAGGTTTGTGAGCATTGTTTTATTGTTCCATTATCAAAAAACTTTGACTTTTAAGTCTTTAAAATCTTTATTGACTTAGTACGACCTTTATTATGGTTTTATTCACGTTTTCATTCTACGCAAAAAATAAATCGCAAAAATTGTCCATATGTTTGACGAAATATTGTGGACTTGATCTTTACAGTTTTGAAAGTATAGGCAGTATTTGTGAATTATTTTGATGATTCTCTCTCTTATCATTTCTTGTGGATCAATTTCCTATCACTATCATTCTATCAACTTGTCTCTACCTGCATCCACTTGAACGAACATAGCATCGTTGCTTAAAATAACTATCATTAGGACGGCTACCATACATATGTATTCTTTAGTTGATTAGTTCTATTGTTAGTTGCCTTTTAATAGGGATGACTTTTGAACCTTATGGGTCGTATATATTTAAATATTTAATAGAAAATTTTTCCAGATGACTCAAATAGATTAGTAGAATTTGGTAAATGGAAATAAAAGTGTCATGTTTGGTTAATGGCTTTTAGGAAGGTAGATTCTCGTATTTTTTTTTATTTAATACAGTAGGTACTATCATTAGTACCCGTGGCTTTGACATCGGATCGGATTGGATTGTATTGTATTGGATGGAATCGTGTAAAATTAATTTTCCAGCCGTAGTTAAGTTTTCATTAATGTACCAGCTGTATTTTTCACATATGACTAGAAAACTTTATTTACCTTCTATATATATGAAAAAAAATCAAGTTGAAGCCTATCAAAAGAATGAATCGGCTAGTTTTGAATGGGGAACCATAATAGTCGCAGAAAGCCGAATCTTTGATTAAGTCTTTTATGATTTGTGTTTTTCTTCGTCTTCTTGACTTAGGATTCATGCTTGAAACTTGAAACTTGAAACACATAACACGTTAGAAGATCATTCTCATTTGATTGTTAGTCATAAGTATGGATGTACCATTTCCTGTATGTTTTGTTCTTAATATGTTTTTCATTATGAGGTATTGTTTAGTAGTTTGTTTTATTTATTTATTTAGGGTCTCGTCATCTTTTAATTGTTTTTTAATTGAGGTGAGAAGCCTTGTATTGTAGCTCAGTTTTTGGTCCTTAATAATTGTTGATTTTTTTAAAAAAAATAATAACACATTAGAAGACCTTTTCATAAAACACTTCGGACGGGTAAATTAATATCGATATCAAAGTAACGTACTTGCAAACAAACATTTCACCTAACATTTGTGTCTAGCTTAGGAGCTAGATAAAGAATGATGAATTGAGTGTTTTCAAAAAGACAATATGGCATCATCTTCTGATATGGGTAGATTGGTTTTTGTAATATATATCATTTTCAGGGGTTTATTATAAGATGGTGCCCATAGTATATTTGAGTGAAGACCAACACCCAATATAAGTGGTGCACTACCTGATGGCGTCAACACCATAAAATCTGTTGAAGGGGACGAAATTTACAAGTGCTTACAACTTTATATTGTTGCTAGAATTTAATAATAATAATAATAATAATAATAATAATAATAATAATAATCTCTTATATAATAAAACAAAACCCCTAGTGGGTACTTTGTCATTTTGAAAAAAAAGAATATTTCCTTATTGGGTAATATGTTAATTATTATTTAATTTATAAGTTTTTAAATTCGTTTTGTTGATATACTATACAAGATTTAAATAATTATCTTTAATCATAAAAAACTACAATTAAAAATCATAAATCAAGCAAAATAAAAATTAAACTATTTGTTTTTTAATAAATAAAAATATATCATTCAAAATTTTTTAAAAAAAACCCGCGCGTGCGCGTTAACTTCTACAAGAAGGTTTTTAAACGCGTACTAATTATAATATGTTTTTCTTTTTCAAAAAAGGCGACGTTTTTAACTCATATCTTACTCTATCGTCCATCGTGCGAAATTAAATTAATTAAGAAAAGATTATGACCTAATTATTTAAATATCACGTTTTGCTTGGTACTCGATTATTTTCAAAATAAACCTTCTTTTTTGTTTATGCTGAATTATTTTAAGCTTGTTAACATGTTTAATATATACTACGTAATAGCTTATCTTGCTTGATCAGCAAAATATTATTCAAGATGTCGTTTCACGTTTGAATGTTATTTTGATTCGATCGATAATTGTTTGACCAAACAAATTTACGCATCGTTTTATTTATTTATATACCATGTTCGAATAACATAAATCTAGAAACTAGAAGCACGTAGAACGAAAATGACAAAGGCTAGTATATTACTAGTATATTTATAAATTGTATTATTTTGTACTCCATATCTTTTAGGTTTTGTAGAATGGTCATGGCCGGATTTTAGGGTGTGCGGAGTGTGCAACCGCACAGGGCCCCAAAAATTTGAGGGCCTCCGATGTTATGATACATAACTGTTGGGTCACTGAATTCCCAAACTCTCTTAAACTAGGATTTGAACATAAAATAACCTAAGTGTTTAACTACCTTTAACACAATCAAGTCACTGAGTGAACAGTCACTCAGTGAGTCATCTTCAGGATGCTTGGGACAAGCTTAAGAAGAAAAGCTTTCCATTCAGTGAGGCGGATTCTCAGTGATTGGCACCTAAGCCAAAGAAGAAGGTGATGGATTCAGTGAGTGATGACAATAACACACTGAATCCCAAGTTACTCCTCACTGAAGCAACAAAAGCTAAAGACTGAAGATTAAAGACATGAAGCCTGAAGAATGGGCGGGACAAGGCGGGAAACGTTTGAAATTACAAAGAGTGTCAGTATCCTTGTAAAGTCAAACTTTCTCTGAATGGTGTAGGTTCAGGATGGTGTCATATCTGAACCTCAGAAAACAGTATTGTCCTATACCCAAAATAGACTTATGTAACAGAGACAAAATACGTAAGTATTTTGTCTCAACTAGACTGATGTAATCTTTGTCTTTTTCACAACGGTTGTAATATACTTGTGTATAAATAGGAGTCATAAGAGAGAGTAAAGGTTGCGGAGTTTGTGCACTTAATGCTTAGACATTCACAAACTAATCTTTACTCTCTCCAAATAGCAACCATCCCTAAGATAGCTTAGTGGGTCTTTTGTTGCTACTTAAGCATAGCTTAAGTTTAGTGTGGAGTAACACCAAACATACTTGTCATTTCAATCCTAAGTGTTTATTCCGCGAACACTTGGGTATAATTCTTTTGATTAATTTCTAATAAAGAGTTAAACGTTGAAAAATATTGTTTCTTATCTTTTACGTTTTTATTACTTAGTTATTAATCTTTGCATCATTATTCCATGGAACTTGGTTAGATTAACTTTGTAGTTAACCACTAACCAAGTAAAAGGGACCAACAAGTGGTATCAGAGCCTCTGGTTTATAAAACTTTCAATACAACAGAGTGCTCAAAAGTTTTTCAAATCAAGATCCTACCATGGCTGATAATGATGTACCCCAACTAGTCGATAAAAAGGGAGGAAGCTATAATGCTACTGCTCCCCGACTCGAAGTTGGAAAATTCAACAAGTGAAAAAAGCGCATGCTTTGCTACTTAACTGAGATGGAACCTTATTACATCACACTGATTAATGAGGGTCCATATGTCCCTAAAACTG